>JAJOOR010003315.1:0-28162 GCA_036250505.1 Solanum acaule | reverse complement strand
TTCTGTTGGCTGCCAAAAGGACTTTTTGTACGTGGGTTTGCCCATATGCACTGTTTTGATGGAATAAATAACTCCCACTTGGTTTGGGGGAAAAAAAAAGTTAACACAAATGCCTATTAAGTCAAACTAATGAAATTGTCTCTTAATATGATCCATTGCCTTCCATAATGTGTGCAGAAATATTATGTGGATAAGTTGGATTTTGTTTTAAAATGGGTAACTGGTGGATTTTCTATGTTGGATGGATTGAGTAGTTAAATTTGGTTTTAACTAAAACTCTACCAAAAAAATATACAAAAAGTTAAATAAGAGGGTATTTTTGTAATCAAACCACTTATTTTTAGGTTGTATGCAATGATTATTATTTTTAGTACAACAAACCAAACACTCAATAAGAAATAATGCCAGGATAACTAATCCCAGTATAACTAATCCCAGCATAATTTATCCCAGCATAACTTATTCCAGCATAACTTCTATTCAAACCAAACAACCCCTAAAGTTATTAAGCCCGTTTGACAATTCTAGACACCCTAAAATTAGAGAAACAAAAGCCCATTATTTTCCATGATCCATTTCTCATTAGCCCAGAGCTCATCTCATTCCAATGCTAACTTCTTTTTGGGCCAAAAGCCCATTTCATTTTAAGGACCACTCTCATAGGCCAATATAAACGAACAAACAACAACATACAAGTGAAATCTTACAAGTGGGTCTAAAGAGAATAGAGTATATGCAAACCTACCATTACTTCGTGAAGGTAGAGAGATTGTTTTGAAAGATCCTCGACATAAGCCAATATAACCTTGTATGTCAAAACCTTCTTGTTTTGTTCTAAATTGCTCAACCAACCTGTTCTTATAGTATTAATCATGTAAAATTAACTCCATGATAATAATCATGACATTGTAAATGAAAAATAGTTATTATTATGGAATTTCACAAATTTACAAGTGATATCCATGATAATACCAAGCAAGTTTCACCTGTGAAATTAGAAACTAATGAAATTTGTTATTTTTCTATTATAGAAACTAAAAATAATGGTTATTTGGGATTTATACTCTCTACGAGTTACTCTAAGGGGTCATTTGGTATGCAGACTAAACGATTATAAAATTATAATCCCTGGATTGATGGAATAAAATAATTTCAAGTTAAATGGGATAAAGTGGAATATCCCAACATTAAGTTTGAACAAAATTTATACTGCACATTTGGTTGACATTATAAACTTATCCTGAGATAAAGTTAGCTGTATAAATTTTATCTCAAACTTAATCCTCGGATATTATCAAACCATCACTAAAGTCAAAGAAGCAAAAGCCCATTATCTCCCAAGGTCCATTTCTCATGGGCCAAAAGCCCAACTTATTTTTGGGCCAAAAGCCCATTTCATCCTCTGTATATCAAAACCCCTCTCATTTCACATTCCAGATAGCTCTGACGAACATATTGATAAAACTTGATCCTTCAAGATGGAAAATGGCCATGAAGATCATGAAGATATTCAAATTGAGGAAATCCCAGATGAATTTCAGTGCTGTGTTTGCCTGTAATCCAATCAAGAATTCATTTTTTTTGAAAAAAAATCACTTCGAAATGATTTCTTGAATTGTCTTGTATATATGTTAATTGATTTCTTTTGTGTATTGATTTTTTGGTTTGTTTGTTTGTTTGTAGGGAACTTTTGTATAAACCAGTTGTGCTAGGTAAGTGTATGATGAATTGATTTGTTACTTTGATTTTAATGGTATCTGTGAGATTGATTGATTGATTGATTGATTTTCTTGGTTGTAGGGTGTGGCCACATTGCTTGTTTCTGGTGTATATTCAAAGCTATGAATACTTGGAGGGAATCAAACTGTCCCATTTGTCAACACCCATATCATCATTTTCCTAGTCTTTGTAGATTGATGCACTCTTTGCTTCTAAAGTTGTACCCTTTAGCCAGTGCAAGAAGGGTGAAACAAGTAGCAGGTGAGTCTCTGCTGAATCCCAATTATGAGTTAATCATTTTTGGTTTTTGTTGAACTCATAAGATTAATACATTTACTGTTTTATGATATTTGAAAGTTTTGAGCTTTGTTTACACTAGTATTAACCTGTGCGATGTGCGAAATATTAAAGAAACATTAATCATAGTGAATTGTCTTCTTGTTTGTTTGATGAATTTCCCAATGGTTATGAGTTAATCATCTTTGGCTTTTGTTGAACTCATAAAATTAATACATTTGTTGTTTTATGATTTTAGAAAGTTTTGAACTTTGTTTACATGAGGGGGTAGAGCAAGAATTTGGGTACATTTGATATAATTGTTGACATTGTATATGGTAGAAGCCCCTAAGAGAGGAAGTTTTAAGTACTTGGGGTAGTAATTCAAGGCAATGGAGTGATTGATGATGATGCCACGTCGTATTGGAGCGGGATGGATGAAAGAGAGGCTCGCTTTCGGTATTTTGTGTGATAAGAATGTGCTACCAAGATTGAAAAGTAAGTTCTATAGTGTGGTGGTTAGACCGACTATGTTGTATGAGGCATAGTGTTGGCCAGTCAAGAACACCCATCCAAGAGGTGTAGTAGAAATGAGTATGTTGAAAAGGATGTGTGAACATACTAGGAGAGACAAAATTAGGAATGAAGATATTGAGGACAAGGTGGGAGTGGCCTTCGTGGTGGATAAGATGCGGGAAGAAAGGCTGAAATGGTTCAGGCATGGGTAGAGGAGATGCATAGAATATCCTAATGAAGAGGTATGAGAGGTGCCTGAGGAGAGGCAGAGGTAGAGGGAGGCCAAAGAAGTACTGGGATTGGGGGAGGTGATTAGGCTGGACATGATGCTACTTCAACTTATTGAGGACTACTTTGATAGGAGGATGTGGATGACATGTATTAGGGTAGAGAGTTAGTAGGTTGCCGAGCACATTTCTTTTCCATATTAGGAGTATTAGTTTTATTTTTTAAGTTGCTTATCCTTAGATGTTGTTACTGTCTGTGATTACTGCTTCTTTTTCATCTCTATTTGAGCAGATGGTCTATCGAAAGCAGCCTCCCTACAATTACACCATCCTCCCCAAACCTCACTTGTGGGGGCGATTGTACTAGGTTTGTTGTTGTTGTTGTATATAGAAGCAACATACATGTATATACTATCAAGTCCAAAATTGATTCATTGTTGGCCACTTCTGAGGATGAAAATAATCTTATACAGATTTTCAACTTTTCTACATTTGGCAAAGTTCCCTCTCTCCCATTTGATATGTCAAAGTTACAAGTGCAGGGTCAGACGCCCTTTTCTGTACTTTCTTATGTAAATTCTGTATATACTAGTTCTTTCCCTAAAAAGTCGATGAGTCGACGTACATTATCAACCTGAGAGCTTGATGCTTGACTATTGTACTAGGAATTGTGCATTTGGAGGTAGTATGATTATCTTGTGATCTTTTCTTATCCCTGGAAGTGTTTAAGATTCTAACTCTTAAAGTTTACTGATGTCTTTCTTTTTCCTTATTGCAGAGGAGGAGAAGGAAGTAGGATCTTGCTCACCTGAGTTTGATGATGATTTATCAGAATCCTGTTGCAAGACAGATCTTGTTCCGGACACTGCTCCACCTCATTCTGTATCTTTGCAGAATCGTGGTTCAGCGGGAGAAGGAGATCATTCCTCCATAGGTGTTTCATTAGATACAGTTGTTCCTGCAACATCGAGTTCTGAAACCAATAAGGATGCAATATCAAAGAATCTTAACTTTGCAGATGAACATACCAGTGCAAGTGAAAAGCAGGTGCTTATGACAGATTTGCTTTGTGGTATCTGCAAGCTGTTGTTATGCAAACCTGTAGTTCTTAATTGTGGCCATGGTCAGTTCAACTTCCTCCAACTATTATGTTGATGGCTTTAAGTTTCCATTTTCCTTCTCTTATTATGCTGCTTTTCCTTTTGTAGTTTATTGTGAAAATTGTGTGATCAATCCTAGCGACAAGCTCTGTAGATGTCCAGTTTGCCAACTGGAGCATCCAAATGGATACCCCAACATTTGTTTGATTCTTGAGCACTACCTGGAGGAGCAATTTCCCGAGTTGTATGCCGAAAGGAAAAGGGCATCAGTGGAAAGATCTGATTGTCAGATTCCATCAAAACGTATGTTGGTACTTCCTTCTCCATGTATAAACCATACCAATAGTGTCTCTACACCATTTTATCTTAAATATCGTAATATGATATTGATTTGACACATGCACAATTTTATGCTCATCTTTTATGTAAATACATAATCCACATACAATCCATCTCAAGTTTCAATGATATTGAAAATTTAGAGGCTGCAATCTCTTGTGCATTTTTGTAACTCGCCATTATTTACGAGTGCGGATTTGATCCAGTTCATTCCAGATCTTTCAGGATGGCCACCTTGAGGCATTTGACTTCTTTAAGTAGCTAATGCTAATTCACTATACTGGACTAAGTGGTGTCAATTTGTTATCTTCTTTTTGCATTGGATTTTTGATATGTTTTACTTGAGAGTTGAGCCGAGGGTCTATCAAAACAACCTCTCTACCTTCTCAAGGTAGGGGTAAGGCTACGTACACACTACCCTCCCCTGACCTCTCTTTGAGGATCACTCGGTAAGTTGTTGTTGTTGTAAGAATCCATAGACTGTATCAACTAATTTGGATTAACTTAGGCTTTTTTTTCTTTTTATGAAGTAAAACTTAGTTGTTGTTGGTACGCCTCTAATTTTAGAGAGCCCCTAAATCTTTTAAGGCAAATTGTTTAGCAATATTGGAATGAAATAGGTCTGAATAGAGCAGAAAATATAGAGGATTCATATTGCCTATACCAACTAGTTTGAGATTTGAGTATATCTGATAAGGTATTCTCCTCTGATCATTTTTCATTTTAAAATAGAGATGTACACTTGGGAATTTTCGTCCATTAAGCTTCAATTTCATTATTGACGAGCTTTTAGTTGTTCCCTTAATTGTTCCTTTCTTGTAGTGAATACATTCCAGCCAACTAAAGAGATCAGAATGTAGGAATTACAAGCTATATAAACACCAAGTTTCCCTTGGATTATTGTCATTAACAATCATTTAACTTGAGAGCATGTCCAATGCATTCGGCATTTGCTGTTGTATGTTTGAAATATGGGAAAGCAAGAGTAAGGGGTCAGAGCAGATAAAGGCAGAAGTTTGAAAGAAGATTTTAAGAATATTGAGTGCACACCCCTCGGGGTGTGGCCCTTCCCCAGACCTTGCTAACGCATGATGCTTTGTGCACCAGGCTGCGCTTTATGTTATAATGGTGACTCACCTAGTCAAAGATTTTATTGTTATTAGTGTAGCAAAGGAATTCTGTGATGGAGTCTGGTGGAGAGAAATCGTGCTCTTGTTGGTCGTACTAGGTACATGCACCACCAGTTCTAGAACCTCCTGCTCTCAATGGTTAATAGTTAAATAAATACTCATCTTTTCTTGTGAGGGGTGGGGTGGGGGGAGATATGTTAGAGCACACTTATTTTTAAACCAATTTAAGAAGCATCGGATGCTAAAGCAGTGAAATGAAGCATTTGGCAGTATCCTTGGGAATTAGAACTGTTTGTCATATTGCCTTGATTCAGCTTTCGTTGGCCTTCTATCACAAGATCCTATCTGGTATGACAGGAAATCGGTACGATGCTGCTGGCTGCAAATCAGTACCTGGATTTGATCTTTCAGCATGGTTAACAGGTGGAGGACCACAGGTTCATTTTGGAGTCGGTTGTGATTATTGTGGGGTAAGATTGATTGCTCTTCTCATTTGTCTCCCAGTTGTCCTACTTGTGTGTACTTCTATCTCTTTACAGGAACAAGTCCATAGGGCCTACAAGAGGCTGCTGGATTGTTTCAGACTATTTAGTTGATTTTGCAGCTTAAAGCTTAAAGTTGATTGTTTTCTCTGGTGCTACCTTGAACTTGTTTCAAATGCTATAAAATTGAGAGGCCAATATATAGAGCACGTTGTTTCTTGTAGTTACTGAATGGTTGTTTCACAAGAGGCATCAATTTTCTACAGTAGTAATGATTATTTTCAGCATGTAAACTGCGTTAGAAGATTATTATTTTTGATAATGGTAACATTCTGTATATTAACAAGTATACTATACCAACTGTATAGTCCCCCAAGTCAGACAATTACAAAATAGCTTCCTTTGTTTCTTCTTAAATATTGTCTAGGACATCAAAGATATCTTCAGTTTGTACTAAACATTTCTGTTTACACCAAAAATAGTGAAGAGCTAAGCAATTCATCTTCAGCTTCTGAATGTTGCACAGCTTATCCTCAAAACACCTCTGATTTCTCTCTCCATACAACCCTCCATCTCTCCGTTTGTTTGGACAAAGACCCTTCTCTTCCCCAACTGTCTAGTACCTCCGTTGGGTTTCTTGGCATCAGCCACCTGATTCCCCTCAGGTTAATGAATATTTTCCAGTTCTGATCTGGCCATTTGCAGCATAAAAAGAGATGATTAGCTGTCTCTGCCTCTTCCCCGCATAAATAACATCCAGAGCATAAGTTAGATGCTTCTCAACTTATCCTGTGTCAACAGTGCTTCTTCGGCCACAAGCCAAGAGAAGCAAGCAACTTTAATGGATCTTCACTTTTCATCATCATTTTCCATGGCCAACAGCCCACTTGATTATTAACTTTTCTCAGAATCTTGTAAGCCTCTTTCACCATAAAAGTTCCTTGATTCTTTCCCAGTCATACCATAACATCCCCATTTCCCTTGGTACCCTTAAACTCAGTATCCTCCCCATATCTCAATCATTTAGGAATCTTGTAAAAGTCGGATTCCATTCTTTTTTGGACCATCTTCAGCCACTATTGCCTTCTGTTGTTGAATAAACATAAACAAAGAAAGAAGATGTATTCCCCACTTTTAATCTTGCTTTGCTCATCATCTTTCATTCAATCAAAACAAATGACTTGGTTGTGGGTATTCATGTGAAGTGTGTGAAAAATAAAATGAGAATATGAAGTTTCTTGCTCTACATAACATGCTATTTTGTGTAGGTTTTTTAATGAAAATGATGTGTCACGACATATGCTGTAGTGGCAGGAAATCAATTCTTCTTAGATTTAAGTCTGAACTTGTCTAAAACTAATGATAAGAAATAACTAAAAACCAAGAAGGTATCGAGTTAAAGTGAACTTTCTAATTTTTCGAGAAGTTTGTGCAAGTTCATCAATATTAAAATGATGACTAGCCTACATTAAACCACCTTGATATTAGTTTCTTTGATAGTAGAAATTCAGTTATATGGTTTGAGTTGGAAGTTTACAGTTGAAAACCACACACAGTACTATAGGAATTACAAGGGTAGTCCCCTGGTGTGTCCCTTTTTAGAAATTGGCTTTAGATGCCTAAAAGTTTTACAGTATTTCTATGAAGGGAGTCTAATAGCAAGTGAAGTTCCTTTTTGCAAACTAGATATAACTGACTTTGAAATCTGCAGATGTGTCCTATTGTTGGGGAACGATACAAATGCAAAGACTGCACGGAGAAAATAGGCTTTGACCTTTGTGAAGGATGTTATAAAAGCTCCTCAAAGCTCCCGGGCAGATTTAATCAGCAACACACTCCAGAACACCAATTTGAGTTAATACAGGCACTTCAAGTGAGAAATGTTGTACTGAGGCTTCAACCTGAACGATTAGAAGGGAACGACTCCGATTTCCAACTTGAATACGGAGAGCCAAGGTCCCTTGAGCTGCAGCCCCTGGAAGAAGATTCCTCAGAGACCAACTCACCTCGAGACGATCTAAGAGATGGTCAAGTGGGGAACATATCCTCAAGTGGTACTGGAGACGACGACGGAGGGAGAGAATCTGCAGACAGAGATTAGGTAAATGTTACTTTGACAGTTGTGGTTACTCTTTGTGGTCATTATCTCGATCAGACTCTGTGAATTAGGAATGAAGGCCCTAACAACCCATATGTGAATCGCTTTTCCAGTTCTACTCCTGGTGGGATTTGCTATATAGTGTACAGCTTTATATTGAGTATCAAAGTTGCTATGCGGTTGGACCTTTGTACATTGTATTCATATAATAATCGAAAAGAGAGTTATGCTTCATGCAATCTTTTTGAAAGAGGAGATCTGATTCTGATAAATGATTACTGCTGTTTGAGTTTCTTATGTTCTAGACATGGGATCTGTATGCAACCTTAGTTACAACAACTATGCCTCTGTCTCAAAAAAGTTGGGGTCGGCTATATGAATCCTCAGTGGTATCTATCTAGCCCTGCTTTGTTGACCGGAAACCTCTGCTTTGTTGTTTACAAGGTAAGAACACATCGAGAGCCAATTGAGTCTATCCGAATGTTCTTGTATCATATTCCCAAGTTACAATCTGTGATTATATTTCTTCCTGAGTTTCTCTTAGAAAAGGACGAGCTCGATAGCTTAACTCTTTCTACTGGATGTTTGTTAGTAATAATCTTTTATCTATACTCTTCTTTCCTCAGCCAAAAATGAAGCCAAGAATGGCAGCATTGTTGGTAATGAAATAAGACAGTTTATCCTAACGCAAGAATCAGTAGTCAACTTCATAGGTTGAACGAGTGACCTATCCATTGTTTTATTTGATTTGATGTATTAAGGGTGGTTTTGTCTTTACTTTTATTTATCCATGTATTAATAGTCCTTGTATTGCTATTATTATGGTTTGTTATATATTAAGTATATACACCTTATAATACTGAATAGGGTGCATAATTAATACATGTTTAACTTAGTTCTACCAAACAAAGAATCAAATCGTACCATGACCAAATACATGCTTTAAAAGATCTTATCAAACTTGAGTGGTTCATTCTTAATCAAATATCTCAAATTCGAGTCTCTTGAACTGCTTTTATTAAAAGGTGTTAGCCTAATCATTAGGATTAGGGTTACTACTAATCACTAGTACTCTAGTAAAAGAAAAAGGGAAAGGGAGACAAAAAGCTAATCCTTGAAATTAGTTAAAGGAGTTAATTATTAATGAGATGAATTACTACTTAGTAGAAGAGTCTATCGTCAACATGCCTGCTTGATTGCTTGAATGACAAGGGCATTTTCATAACTTCCTACTTTTTCTTTTTATTGGTTATAGATTTAAGAATAATATAAATAATACTATAAATCACAATAATTAACAACATAAATATTTAAAAGTTATATAAAAAAATTCGATTGACTCTTGACATTCTATTGGTACCACATAAAATTGGTTAGATGGTAAACATATATTATTTGAAATTGACGTAAAAAGTATTATAGATCACAATAATTAATAAAAAAATTTTAAAAAAATATATATATAAAAAAATCACTTGACTCCAAAAAATCTATCAACGTCACATAACTTTGGACATGAAAAGTAACATATCTATTATTTGAAAATTACATTAAAAAGGTATTATAAATTACAATAATTAATAATTTAATATATTTAAAAGACAAAAAAAAAGTTAATTTTTGAAATCCTATATATGCCACATAAATTAAAACAAAGAGAATAATATATACTATTATTTAAAATTATGTAAAAAAAAAATACTATAAATTATACTCCCTCCATCCACAATTGTTTGTCAAGGTAAGGTCATGCACACTCCTCAAGGAAAATTTAATACAAGGTGTAATTTGACTAATATAACCCTACTATACCAAGAATACCAAAAGTCCACATAACTTTTCAATTGAACTACACTATCATCAAGGGCAGAATTGAAAAAAAGGGACTAATTATTTCTTGATTGTTTAAATTGACAATTAATCTTGGACATCTATTCTTAGTATACCTGCCAAACAATTGTGGACGAAGGAAGTAATAATTAACAACTTAAACTATTTTTAAAATCATATAAAATGTGACATTCTTTTTGAGACTGACCAAAAAGAAAATGGTGTCACATGAAATGAGACGGAGGAAAGTAATATATATTGGGCCCCGTACTGACATGGGGTCGTGTATCTAGTAAAGAAAGAAGGCAGCAAGTGTGTGATTGTCCTAATTACCTAAATATTACCAAAACTAATTTGCTTTATCACACGAGTGGTGGTCACTTTTTTAGTACGGCCCTTCATTACTTGTGACACATAATTAATCTAGTAATCAATCACTCATACTTTGTGTTTAGTGCCACACTTATTATATTGTCTGCAAAGGCAGGGCATTTAAAATCCAAAATCTAACCCCTCCCCCTCCCCCCAATATTATGTGAATTTAGTCTTATTCTCGTATAGAATTGATCAAGCAGGACATGATAAACTATTAGCTTATTAAGGATATGACACTAAATCGGAGAGTTTGAAGGTTGAGAATTCGTGTAAAAGGCTAGTAGTATATAGTTTCACGTATTGTCTCTCTTGCTAATAAATATTATTAGTGTTATTTTCATTATTTATTATATTATATCCTTCATTCTTAGTTTTATATAATTACCTATTGTCTCTTTTGCCTCTAATTTTTTATTATTGTATATCGTGTTGTTGTTACTGCTTATGTTTTTGTAAATGTTGTGTTTTTGCTTTTTTTGAGTCGAGGAGGGTCTATTTGAACAATCTATCTACTTGTTAAGGTAAGGTAGGGTTTCTGTACACTCTCCTCAGTCTCCTCTTGCAGGACTATATTGCATATGTTGTTGTTATCTTATTCTTGATTTTATCACCACTACTACTACTTCTACTTGAGTTAACTTTACTATTTTTACTGTCAATACTTTTCTACATTTTCACTGTAATGTTATATTGGCTATAACTCCTTAATCAACGTTGTAGTTCCACAAAAATCAAGGCCAACACAAGATAATTTGCTAAGGATATGAATATCAATGTTTCCAAAGTAGAACGATGAGTAAATATTAAGATACTTCGTATAATAGAGGGGTAATTTTGATCTTTTTCCATAATAAAGTGAGTGAAAGTACTAATTTTGAAAATGTAGGGTATGTAAATTGAGTAGTGCAAATTGTATAGGGATCCAAAAAGAATTTCACTAATATTTTTAGGTTAAGGCACAAAGCACGAGATTCTCCCATTATTGGCGCGTGTTCAAAAAAACTGAATTGACACCACAGGTGCGTGCAATAAACGCGAACACGACCGCCTGCGCGTGGGGTAAAAAGCTTCTCTCTTGTAGTTTGGCGGGAATTCTTTGAAATGGGAATATTCCTTTAATATATTCGCGGCAAATTTTTGACCTCTAATTAATTAAATAGATTTCCTATTTAGTTTTTGTTTTTTCCAACTCGATGTTCGTAACTTGTATTGTAGCCGGATTATTTCGAATTTACACCGCGTAGGGCTTCATTCAGAGGAAATTCTTTTTACCAAAGATTTTTTCATATCTAAGACTCGAACGTAAGATTTATGGTTACGAAAAAATAGTCACATTTACTGCATCACGTTCTTTGATGATAGTTCTAATTATTGATTATGGATGGATTCATCTTATCTTGATCTAAAATTTAGACTTATAATGTTAATTAGTTTTATTTTATTTATATTTTGATGAAGATTTAAGAATGTTCTTCTTTTTCTAATTATTTGACTAACAAAAATTAAGGAAAATTGTAGAGAATTTAAAAGTTGGAAACCTCACATAATAGTTTCCCAAAAAGACTATATACTAATAATATATATTTCATACGTTATATGAAATTCAAAGTTGTTAATTTAGTTTAAACTATTAATATGATGAAATAAAATTTCGCCGCAAAAGTTTTGAGACAATAACAAGTTAATTACGTGTTTTGGTTTAAATATTGGAATTGATAATAAGTCGTTGATATTTAGACTTACAAAAATGTATTGGTAATTAGATTAGTTTGATTTGAAGAATCAATCTAAGTAGGTATAAAGTGGGTGTTTAGACCGATTATGTTGTATGAGTTGGAGTGTTGTCTAGTCAAAAAGTTTCATGTTGATATAAGAAGGAAGTAGCGGAAATAAGGATGTTGAGGTGGATGTCTGAGCATATATATGGAGAGATAAGAATGAAGATATTGGCGGGGAAAAGGTGGGAGTGATCTTTGTGGTGGACAAGACGTGGAAAGCAAGGATAAGGAGGTTTGAGCATGTGAAGAGGAGAATAGTAGATGCCCTAATAAGGAAGTGTGAGAGGTTGGCAATGACGGATGTTAAGAGAGGTAGAGGTCGACCGAAGTATTGAGGCGAGGTGATTAAAGAGGTCATGACACATCTTAAACTTATTGAGAACATGATCTTAGATATGAAGATTTTGAGGACTTAGATTAGAATAGAAGGTTAGTTGGTAGTTAAACATTCTCTCGCTTTCACGCACGATATGCATGGTGGTCGTACTTGTACTGACTTTCTTACAAGTAGTATTAACAATATTCTCGTAGTTTCTTGTTTTTGATCTTGGCTATCTCTTGTGTTTGCTTGTGCTTAGGTTATCGCCTAATTTCACACTATTTTGTTGTTGTTGTTGCTGCTTTTTCATTTTGTATTCTTTTTTTTTCAAACTGCATTGAAATGTTTTTTTAAAGTCAAAGGTCTATTGGAAACAACCTTCATCTCTAAGAATCAAGGATAAGATATGTGTACGCTCTATTCTCCTTAAAATTCACATGTCGAATTACATTATGTTGATTTGAATAGCCAATCCATCCATGTGTCATATCGCGAAAATTAGGATAAATTGGAATAACTTTAATATTTCTTTCGTTCAATTTATTTGTCTTACTTTTCCTTTTAGTTTGTTTCAAAAAGAGTATCTTTTATTTTTTGACAGTTTTTTACTTTCAACTCTTCACATAATATGTTTGAGACGACAAAAATAAAAGGGAAAAGAATTTGAAAAATACTCCAATTTTGGCCAAAATTGTTATTACGATACCAAACTTTATGGAGGACCTTTTACCCCCTGCACTATTTAATAGTGTATTTTAAAGGTATAAATGTGCTCACGTGGACACATTACTATTTAAAATGATGCAATATTTATGATGTCCACGTAGGCACATATATACCTTTAAAATACACTATTAAATAGTACAGGGGGATAAAAGGTCCTTTCCAAAGTTTGGTATCGTAACAACAATTTCGATCAAAGTTGGAGTATTTTTCAACCCTTTTCCCGAATAAAAACATTATACATTTATATATTTAAAGTTTATATCACAAGCTATAAAAGAAATTCACTTTTTAAAATTCAGTAGCAAGTTAAAACCACATAAATTGAAACAGAGATAGTAAAAGCTAAGTTACCTAAAATCAATCAAGAATACCAATATGAAGTTGATAGCCAATAGTAGAAGCTAAGTTACCTAAAATCAATCAAGAATACCAATATGAAGTTGATAGCCAAACATTCTGCTTGTTGATTTGTTAAGGAAACACATATATCTAAGTTAGAAATCATGAAATGAAACAATTTTGGTTGTTTCACCAACTTTCAACTAAAATTAACTATTCAAGGGAAAATTCTTTTGGAAGATTATTTTTATGCAATTCTTTTTTAATTTTAACTGTCTAATTTATTGGATTACACTGAATTTGTTGTTTGTTATTTTTTTTTATAGATAAATCGTTATTTTAGTTAACAATAGAATTTGTAAAAAAAGGTTAATTAAGACAAGTGAATTAAGGATTAATCAAATTCAGTTTTTTTTGGCTGAACGAATAAAGTAAAGATCGAAAATAAGAATATTTGAATATTGCTCAAAGGAAAGGAAAAAAATACAAGAATAGAGAAGGTTGATTTAGAGTCTTCTTCCATTAAAAATTATAAAAACAAATGTTATAACTAAATAATATTTTGTTTATAGAGTATTGTGCATGCCCTTTCTCATGCGAAGGCTCTTTTATAGGCTAAAAAAGTCAATTCTACATTCAGGTGTGAAATGATTACACGTTAGTTTTGAAAAAGTTATTTTATAGTACGTATCTGAGCTCTAACGTTGGGCTCAAGCCTAATTGAAAGAACTAGGTTGGCGCCAATAGAATTAAGGATGATTATATTATTGAAATAAAAAGAATTAACATCTCTCCGATTCTAATTCAACCACGTATCAGAATCTGATTCGTCTATTTGTAAAGCGCGACTTTTGTCTCGTACATTATTATTTCAATTGTCCAACTTAATTAACAAACTATATCTGCTGATCTCCTTTTACTCCAGCATTCCAAATTAACAAATATCCTTTACTTTGTTTTGCATTTATTTTCAGCTAAATCAATTCACATTCTATTACATGAAATAAGTTATACCATAATTTTGAAATAAAATAATACTGATTTTAACTAATATTTCTAACTAAACACGAGATAATCAAATTTAATCTAAAATTCGTATCGAAATAATACCTAATTCCTTGAATCAGACAATCGTTAATTAAGTACATTACCAAATCAGTTGTTGAATCAACCACTACATTCGATGAAGTAAAACAAATAAACCCAAAATATACTCCTTTATTTCCTATTAGGAAAAGGAATGAATTATACATATGAAGAAAAATAGGTCAAAAGAAAAGACCTATTCAAACCAGGTAATCATATTATGAGTATATATTATCAAGCTCAACTTTAAGTTGATTAATTCTTTTATTTGAATTTTGAATTCAATTTTATCATCTTCATTATAGAGCATTGGTTTTACCCTAATGATGATACTGGGATCTTTAAGGGTTAAGACTGCTCTTTCTTGATTTCTTTCCTATTTTTCTAATGGATTCTCACCATAAGATTTTTGTAGATTTTCCTTAATCTGTTCTAAATTAAGACATTTACAAGAAATCTTCCTTAGATTTTCTAGGTATTTTCTTTTATAATTTCCATTATCTTTTTCAATAATGTATGGATTTTATTTTCTTGGGACTTTAATAAAATGTCCACAAGGTATTTTTAGACTTATCATATACAGGGTTTGATGATAATCCTGGAATTGTTGTAGAAAATCAGAGAATGACTTGTGAAGCAAGCATGATATATATAATAAGGGACCATTTCTGCTTTAGTTGATCAAAATTCACAGCCATTTATAGCCTTCTTTCATACTCTTTGTTTCTCCAGAAGTTTGGACACTTCTATTTAATGACTTAACAGTGACACATATGCAAATATTTTCTACTTGTCATAATATTTATTTATATTATATACTACCTCCATCCACTTTTAATTATCATAATTTTTTTTAGAGTCAAACGATAAGTAGTTTGATTAATATTTACGATGTATCATCACATTGATATGTAAAAAATTACAATTTATAGTACTTTTTGTATAGTATTTTAATATCTAAATTTTTTGTTTAAAATATTGAATTAATGTAATCTAAGTTCACTTTGAAAATTAATCAAATTGACTTTTGAAAAGCGAACATGACAATTAAAAGTGGACGGAGGGAGTGTATATACACAATAGGATTTTATATGTACACATATGACATATATATACATGTAACACACACTATATATTATTATTTTTACTATACATTGTAGTCAATCTTTTCCTCCAACTTCAAATTAACTTTCTTACAAAAATTTGAAAATTGGTTCTAACTACTATTTCAATTTGATTTTTTTGATAATTAGAGCTTTATTTCTAGGGAAAAAGAAACTATTGAAAACTGACTCTCGATTTGACCTAACACATCTAGTTAATATTTTGATATTATCGCCACGAAAAATAGTATTTGAATAGTGCATACAAATTAAACTAGTTACAATATTAAAAGGTAGTCTGATTTTAACATTAACTTATTAATTTCCTTTTTAGCATATCATAACATAGTGAATGAGACTGTTTCTCCCTAAACTAGAGGTTCTGAGATTGAGTTTTGATAGGTATGAAATTTTTTCTGTTAGGAATCACTTTCCCTTGAATGAGATCCTACGCAGCGCGAATAAAAATTTGAACTTCAATGCAGATATCGAACACCAAGTGAAATAGGAATAGAGGGGAGGAGTGAAAAGAATATATAAAGAAGTTTGGGGGTGTGAAATGCATATTATTACTTCTTACGTAAGGAAGAGGCGCGTGGATACACCGTATAGTTGCGTGTGGAAATATAAAATGTTTTAAAAATAAAAATAAAATGCATTTCCACGTGGCCAATGAATGAAGGAATCCAATGCTGCACTGTTTTGCTAGTCTTTAAATGTCGGCTACAACTCATATCGTCTCACGAGTTATTCGAGATATTATATTTCATGGCCAAATGCGTACTAACTCTTATAAAATTTTATTAGAGTAATCATCGTTTGTAAAAAAGGTATCGAAATATCTTGAAAAGTGATTAAAGTTTAAATTTAAGATAACATCGAACATCTAAGATTAAAGTTTTTATTGACGCGCTTATATAAAATTCATGTTAGATAATATCAAACAGTTAAGATTAAAGTTTTCGTTGAACGCTTATTAATATTAGATAATACGAAATAGTTGAGATTAAATTTTTCATTGACGCGCTTATATTAAGTTCAACGTTTGACGGAAGTCATTACTCTAATCTAATTTAGAATTATCAATTCGGTAGAAAATAAATGTGAAAATAACTCTGATGAGGAAAAAAATAACTTTTGATACAAAAAAATTCAAAATTATTGAATATTAAATATTAAAGTCTCTGTTGACGAACTTATATCAATTTCAACATTTTAATAAAACTACGACTAACAGATCAGTAGAAAATAAATGTGAAATAAATCCGACATGAAAAAAGTTTACCTTTTAAATCTAGAGAATCGTCATTAATTTGATATTGGAAATTTATACAATCGGATTTCTCTTTGTAATAACAAGAAACAATTATCATATTATAAATACAAAATTTAATTATAAAATATAAAATGTTAATACTAATAATGTAAAATTTAAATATTTAATATTATAAGTTTCTTCATTCTTGATAGAAGATTTTATGTTTAAATCTTGAATATGAAATTGTCAAATTTAATCAAATGTCAATATAAATTTCAAATATCAGATAAAAAATAAATAAAATCACAAAGAAAATCTTCTAAGAATGTTGTCGAGTGGATATGGTTGTTTCTACATTAATAGAGATCTCGGGCTTGAACCATGTGTATTAAAAAACTCGTTAATAAGAAGTGCTTCTCCCTGAATGGAACCCTACACGAGGTAAATTTGAAATAATTGAGCTCTAAAACGAATATCAAACATACACGAGGACCCTATATGACGACAATTCAAAATAATTTAACTCTAACGCAGTTATCAGACACACAAGTGAAAAACAAAAACAAAATGATAAGAAGTAGTTCTCTCCGAATACCCCACACGATGCAAATTCAAAATAATCGAACTCTAATACAATTATCAGACACACACAAAGATCCTACATGACACTAATTCAAAAAAATAAGGTGATAAATTCAATATGTCATGAGATAATTAAAGGGGGAAAAAGTACACATAAAAGTCCCCACCCTCCCTTGTTTTTACCCCTTCTTCCCCTGTTCTAAAAAGGTCACTACTATATATTCATCTCTCCCCCAATTTTTTCCCTCATTTCTAACAAACAACTGCATACTCGTTTTTCTAACTGATTCCTCTCTCTCCCTCTCTTTCTCTCTTGAATTTTCTGTTTTGGGTTTTTTTTCTTTTTTTTTTTGCTCTGCAAGAATCTCCATGGAAGTAGCTTAAGTATAAGAAAGCAGAAAAAGAAGTGAAAGATTTGATTGTTTGTGAGTTTCTGACAAATGGGGAAGTACATAAGGAAGGCAAGAAAAACAGAGGATGTATCTCCTCTTGGTGTTCTTACAAGGGCTAAAGCTTTGGCTCTTAACGGCGGTGATGGTGGGTCGTATCTTGAGCTTCGGAGTAGAAGGCTGGTCAAACCCTTTACGGTTCTTGAAGGGAGAAGACAGAAAAATGGTGTTCCCAAAAATCCCAATTTGGTAAACCCTAACCCTAACCAAATCCCTAATGTTTGTGTGAATTCTGAAGAGGGAAAGGGTGTTAAGGAAATGGAAAATCAGAAGGAGAAGGAGAAGAGCTGCTTGGGTCCTGAAGATTCATTTGGAGAAAATTTGCTGGAATTTGAAGGTAGAAAAAGGTGAGTTTTTTTCTGGTTTTTTACTTTTATCTGAAAATCTTCTGTTAGTTTGCATGTTTATGTATCTTACTCTGTGAAGATTAGAGCTTTGTACTTTGAGTTACTCTGCTAGAAAAAAATCCCCCCTTTTTGCTGTTTATGTTCTGTGTTTTTGCTTGTCATGACTGATTTTTACTATGTATTGAAGAAAATAGATTGAAAGATTAGCTCTTTTAGTATATCTTGTTTATAGATTGTTCAGAAATGCAAGTTTCTGGTATGATTTTTGGTGTTTGGGTTTTGAAAAGGTCAGATTTTTCTTGATTAGAAGGCTTTGTCTTTCTTGTTTAGAATGGAAAAAGAACTTATCTGGCTGGTTTTCAAGTTTTTTTTCTTGCTCCTCTTGAGGATAAAGGTGTTGTTTATTGATTCTGTTTATGTGTGGATTTTTATTTGTTCTGTTTATCCTTTTTGTGTTGATTTTGATTGAAAGAAGAAGATGCAGACAAATGGAAATTTGTGTTCTTGATACTAGTTGAAGTTTAAGGTTTGGTTCTTTCATTCTTGGATTTGGTGCCTGCTTTTCTTGTAGAGGTCACTTTCCACACGGCTTTTTATTCCTCATTCCTTCTGTTTAAAGATACTTTTTTTGGGAGTATGGAAATTTGGTGCATATATATGAAAAGTAGATTCATGATACTGAATAGTTAATTTTTATTGACAAAGTATAGGTTTATCCTTTATTAAGGTCCCCCCAACTCAATCAACTAAAAAAAGAAAAGCTTTAATAAGCAAAGTCTGCTATACTGGTTTATCCCTTTTAAGAGGGGTGCTTTATGGTGCTGCATTTGGTTACTGAATCGCCGTTAGATGGTGGAATAAGAACTTTATAACTGTTTTCTTGAGATTGGTTCATTGATTTGCTCATATGGTTCCAATGTATTGCTGATTGTTGTTTGAAGAAGTGAATGTCTTTGTATTTGTCTTAGATATGCCTTTGATATCTTGTTGGACCCTGTTATAGTTTACTCTCTCTATGTGGTAGAAGTAAGATAGTTGTATGCAAGTATTTCTTATACTAATAGATTGATACTCTATTGTTTAGTTGTCAGTTTCAATAGTTAGCGCACTTTTGAGTTCTCAATGCCTTTTTTAGCTTCCACACTTTGGCACCATACTCACCTAACACCACATCCTAATTTTGTTCTATTGCTGTAACATTTGTTTTGTGTTTGATTTGGTGAGTGAAGTAAAGCTAATTGGATGAACTTTGATGATTCTGCCTAACTTAACAAAAGAACAATAAAAAAGACAGATGGCTCTACTACCTCTTTAGATTTGCCTTTCCAACAACATACTCAGTGGGGAGGGTGAATGCAGACCATACCCCTTTTTTGAGGGGTAGAGAGACTGTTTTCGATAGACCCTCTGGATTTGCCGTTCCATAGTACATTTATGATCGTTGAGACTTTCATGGTGAAAAAAGTTGTTTTGTCTGGAACTACATGATGCATGCATATTGGTACCTTTATGCCTTAAATTTGCGAAGTTGCAATGATTGTTGTGAGCCATTTACCTTTAAAAATGAACGTGGGGTCCCTCTATGATTGAAGTTATAGATGGATAAGACAATAAGGGCAAGAAAGCTTTTTGACAGCCACTAAATGATTTGCCTTTATTCAGTTATCTCTGAATCTTTTTGCTGCCATGAGCTTGTATGTATAGCCTAGGCGATTCTGAATTTACCTTACTATTGATTAAGATCTTGAAACTTAAAACGTTCAAATAGCACTATAGAGTTTCTCTTTGCTCTTTCTTACAGGACCACCAGGGAGAGCACACCTTGCAGTTTGATAAGGGATTCAGACAACATTCAGACCCCTGGTTCCAGTACTAGGCGTACTGATGCAAATGAGGCCAACGGCAGAGTACCAAACTCGATTCAACCGACTATCCCAACAGATCTTGAAATGGACGAGTTTTTTACCCGTGCAGAAAAGAAGCAGCAGAGAAAATTCATCGAGAAGTATGGATTTACATGTCACACATAGTATAACATGTTATTTCTATCCCCCACTCTCATATGTCTAATCATGACCTTGTTTTGTGGAACCATTTGCAGGTACAACTTTGATCCAGTGAATGACAAGCCCCTTCCCGGACGTTACGAATGGGTGAAAGTAAATCATTAGACATGGACATAGAGGAGGAGGGGTTACAAATTACAACGTTCCATCGGCCTCGTTTCATCTTTAGGCTTTAGATAAAGATAGGAAACAATAGCATGTAAGTTTTAGTTTTACAAATGGTGTTGTGGGTGGTGAAACCTCTATTTCCCCCTCACTCTCTGACTTGTAAAGTCTTTTAGAAGGTAGACTACTATGATCTGTAACATTACAGTTGCTTGTGACATTAAAACAACAGATACCATTGACTCTAACAGATCATGAAAAAAAGGGAAAAAGAACCAAGGGTTGTTGTAGTAGTAGACTAAGTACTAGTCTTAGTAGTAGTAGTAGTAGTAGTGGTGGTACAAAAGGGGGTAGTAGGTGATCTGCTAATCTTTGTTTTGTTGATAAATTGTACTGATGGAAAACTTGGTTTTAGACATATTCTGAATAAATTGACCCTCAAAAGTGTTTTTTCCCCTTCCTTCACTATTATTTCTGATTGATGAATGTATGGTTGGATTTTGTCATGTTCCTATAAACATGTGTGACATACAAGTCTGTTCATCAACACAAGTTGTTGCTGTCTTTTCACTGTTTGAGATGAACAAATTGACCTGCCATATTTTTAGCTGCTTGTGAAAATTTGTATTGTTGTGGGGTTGCTTTGGTTAGTGAGCATGTATTTGAAAAGATTCTAAAAAAAAAAGAAAGAAAAGGCATCATGTCTTTTTTTTGTACTTATTATATATGTCTGAACAAAAAATTGATATGATTGGTTTTCAAATTTTTGTTTAGATTTGGAAATATTGAAAGAGGAAGGAGGAATCTAGTGAAAATGGAACTTAAATAGTCGTTCATTCAACTGCTTAAAAATTAAAATTAAAATTAAGTTGATAAATGTATAATCTATGTATGTCGATTAGGAAAATTTATTAGAGGATTTAGTCGGCTATTTGGGTAAAAATCTCTAAATTTTGTTCTATAGGATGTGTTAGGTATGAAGGGAATTTTTTTTATATATATAAAATAAGGTTTTCTTGATAACTATTTTTAAAAAAAATATATTTTTATTTTATATTCTTGTGTTTGATAGATAAGCGAAAAATATTGTTAATATGGTACTTGATCCAAGAAGTGGGTGTTAGATTGTGGAAGTGGTTAAGACTTGAATTGGTTTGTTAATATGTTCAGTTTGATTTATTGTCCCAATTTGATATGTTCATTGTTGGCATTTTGTTTTTTCAAGAGATAGTTCGATGTATAAAATATTTTATGTTGATTTTAAATTGGGGGAAAGATTATACTTTAAAGGGGTATATATGGTGTGAATAGTAGAGGTGGATATGCTGTGATATTAATTTTTTTAGTAATACTTATTATTATCGTACCAAATTAATTCAGTATGATTTAGTATATATTGTAAATTTAATTTTGATATTTTGTAATTCAGTAAATCGATAATTATAATTTGTTAGACTTACAACAATCATAAAATAGAGAACTATGACTTTAACTTTTCAAGAAATATCTTAATTATATTATACTAGCACATTAAAAATGTATAGACATTCAACAAAAAGTATGAATAATTCCCTTCATTAATCTATATTACACAATAAATAGGACATTTTAATAATAAAAAAAAAGAGTCAAAGTTTCAACGTTTAAACAATTAGTTTATACTAATATTAATATATAAATTTGTTAGAAGTATAATAATATGTATAAATTGTATGTATAATTATATACTTCGGTACAATATTGTTTTTATAAATATCGAATTTCTTATCAAATACATTTTTTTAATAAAAAAATTTCATGCCAAATGTCATATCAAATATTATAATATCAAAACATTTGATTTTAGCATAATAATTTAATATCTACGGTACCATTTTCATTCTTAATAGATAATAATCTTAATGTAATCATCAATGGTTGAAAATATTAAAATATTCTTCAATTTTTTTTTCTTTTTGAGTTTTTTTAAAAAAGAATCTTTTTACGACAAAGTCTTCAAATGGCTTTTTCCTTCCACTTGCTTGCTTACCCATGCAAAAAATCCAAAAAGAAAAAAAAAGTTACAACAAAAATAGCTTTTTTTGATACTTTCTTTTTCTCTTTTGTTCATTTTCTTTTTGTCCTCTTAATTTTGTTAAAGTTAAAAATTGAGAGGAAAAGCATTCCATCATCTTGAAAATGCTAATCTACCTTTGAAAATGAATCAAACTGCTCTCAAAAAGTGAAACGTGACGACTATTTTAAAATAGAAGAGTACTTTTTAAGGGGTGTCAAAAAAATAATATGACAAGTAAAATGAATCGGCGAAGAGAGTATTTATTAGGTAGACTTTAGGAAAATCAATTCCCAATTCCCAATTTCCAATTTCCAATTCCCAATAATCTCTTACTAGCATTCACACATTAGACATAATTGTGTACTCTGATTTCTTTAAGTGGGGTTTGATTAATTAACTTGCTGACCAATTAATCAATCTTGTTTTAAAAATATTGTCTCCCACAATAACTTTGCTTTTTGACTGCTTTCATTTTAATTATATTTTGATATCATATATGTTTGTCCATTTTGTGGCAAGTAATGAAGTAATTTACTTAGGTAAAGTATTCATTCGAAATTAAAATTTTGATATTTAAAAATTATACGATTTTTTTTTATAAGATGCAATCCTTCTCATCATATCAAATATAATGAAAAAAAATATAATATAAAAAGTTGATAAAAATTTATGCAATTTGATTCTTGACCACGTTCACATTTCTTTGTCGCTTTCCATATTTTGTCTCCAAAGAGACTACAATTTCACCTTACTTTGTATATGTATCTCCATTTCTAATCTTGTCTCTTCTGATATATCCACACATTTATCTAAACATGTATCCTCATTTTTACTACCTTCATCTTCTGAACGTGACCAAGTACAATCCGCCTTGTGTAACATATATTTCCACAAAATACTTCAGACAGGTAAAATCTGAAATGACATTTTTAGAATAATGGTTTAGGGTAATTCTCAAAGCTTTTAAATTTCATAAAAAGAAAAAGTTACAAAGGGTAATTTTCAAACTAGATAATAGAACAAAAAAGGGAGGCAAGTAGACCCACAATGTGCTTATCTAGTAACTCTGAAAGTTACTATGCTCAGATTGTGTCTCATCTTCTCTTTCCATTCCACAAACACAAATATTGGAAAACAAATCTAAAAATCAAATTGTGATTGCTGCAGATCCACTTTCATTAAACTATTTAAGTGTGTGGTGCAACGATATAAGTTCTTCTACCCTTAATAACCAGATGTCTTAGGTTCATTTTTAATAATGAAGTTTTCTTTGATACGAAGCGCTAAGATCCTCTTCAATATGCATTCAAGAATGTGTCCTATAGGGTCATCCCACATAAAAAGATCGAAGTCTTTGAAGTGGATTGAAAAACATGGCAAAATAAGGTGATTTCTTCCATTTATCAAAGGTTTAGTCGATAGAATTATTTGGTACATGTATTGGTTGGAGTTAACAGGTATATTCTATGAAATTAGTCGATGTGTGCATCAATGTGCGTAAATCAATTTAAATACCATGATACACAAATTCAAATTAATCTAGCCAACGCCGGATGGTTAAAGTTGAAAAGACATACAAAATTACATACATATGGCAACACACATGGTAGTTTAAAGCACAAGTTACATGTGTTTTTTTAGATATATATATAGCTGCCATTTATTAATATGTACAGTTTGTTGTGGTCCTATATATATGCCATAATCCAATTGATCCAAATATCCCTTTTCTATATGTGTCTCCCAAAAATGATTAACTTCCAAAATTGCCTTGGCCAATTTGATACCAAATGTTTTTAGTGATAGATTGTCATAAAAATGATAATTTGGGTATTGTTATTACTACATTTTCTTATTTAGGGTTTATCGGAGACAACCTTTCTATTCTCACAAGATAAGTCCAGAAAATCTGCGTACATGAATTATACTACATATGTTATTGTTGTTGTTCTGAATATTTTTGGTAAGGATGATATGAACTGTAATAATTATCTTCTAAGTAACTTGATTCTGTAAATATTTTTTACATCTAAAATTAATTTTGACGTTCCTAGATATATTTAATCTTTTGACACAATTTATAATTAGTGGGCCGGACCTTGGGCCTTCACATCACATTGGGTCAAAACTTGATTTTTCTTGGGCCGGGTAGATAAAAGCCCATGAAACACATTCCTTGAAATAGTTCCTAATAGCCCAGTTTTTTTAGTATGACAAGTTAACAAATATAAGCAATGTACTACTCTGTTCACTTTTACTTGTCGACTTTGGACTTTGCACATTTTAAAAGAAATAATCATTAATATCTATATTAATTGATGTTTAGTATTAAGTCTTGGAAATAATTTGGAATGATTTATGCAAATATGTCTTTCTTAATTAATTAGGCTACCATTTAAATTTTATCCCTATTGCTAAAGGTTGTGAAAGTATAGCCACTAGACGGACAAAACCTTAAACAATGCACAAAATCTTAAACCGTAGTCTAGTACTATAATTTTTAGTTTGCTCAAAAAGAATATGTAAATTGCTATATAAAAGGCGTATAAGTTGCGGAAGAAATAAAAAGATGATTATTTACTAAATGATTGTGTCCCGAAAAGGGACAATAGGCAAATGTGGCTATTTTTGGCAAGCTAGTACAACCAAGTGATTAATAAGTAATAAGTCCAATTCAACTCATTGGTGAAGTCTAAGGCCCAAGCCCAAGCCCATACCCCAAACTCCTTGTAGTTATGAATGGAAAAAAGTTTTTTTCCCTTCTTAATGCCACTATGGCTACTTTATTAGAATAGTTATAAACTTCTCATAAAAATGATTGAACTTCAATTATATAAATTAAATAACAATATCTAAATAGAAATATTAATTATCTATGTTAAACTTTCATCCCAAAAAGAAAATTTGCAAATCATGTTCATTGATGAGCTATATATACCTTGTTCTTTGAACATCAAACCATGTGCATGAGGGGAAGTTATAGATATATACGATTCGGTCAACTAAAGTGTATATATGAATGCATTGGAATTCAATAGAAGAGTTCGATATAATTTTTTGTATAAGAGGTAGTCTTCATTGATCCTTATCGTATGTGCTTGACGGTCTCTCATAAGACGTCCACTTGAGATTTCTTACTCCAGTTGTTGCAAGAGTCTCCGTTGGTTGAATCACGTTTTTCTTCAGCTCTTGTGTGCATATGTATATTTAGTATAAAGTATACATTAGCTATACACTTTTCCGTAATCATCCCACCAATGAAATTTGTACATTCTTGATATGATTTTGAGCTGTTCTTTTAAGTCAAACTTCATTTCACGTTGACTCTCAAAACTAATAATGAAGTTAGATAATTATAATTACTACAACAATAACACAAAAGGAGAAGAAATATTAAATGTACGGAGCTACATTATATTATTATTTCGAATAATTATATAAGTCAAATGCTTGAGTAATAATAAGAATATAATACTCCCTCTATTCACTTTTACTTGATCATTTTGGACTTTCTACGTTCTTTAATAAATAATGATTAATATAAATATTTTACCACGATGTCAATATTAAATTGATGTATTAGTCTTAGATCCTGAGAAATAATAAGTAATTAATGTTAAACATAAAATAGAGAAAAAAACATTTTTTCTCAATATGTCGAAGTGAATTTTTTTTTCTGAAATAATGAACAAAACGAGGAAGTAAAAACCAAAGTCATATTTTATAGGAGTGTGTTATAAGACTGTTTTGTCCAGTTGACCTTTTTTATGAACAAATCTGTCAAAAAAAAGACATAAAACATAATTTTATGGTTTGGTCTTTTGTGAAAGTATTATTAGTTGCTACCATATGTTTTCATCAGTATAACAAGGAGCTACTTACAGGACCACCTATTCAACTATATTGTATTTTTCTATTAATGTTATGTGTGCGAGTACTATTAGTGGTACAAGGACTTTTGAGAAAAATTAATTGTGTAGGCTTGAGTTAAAGAGAACCATATCACATTATATATATACTTGTAGAAGAGATTACAAGTCATGTTGTCATTATATTGTTTAGTTTCTTTGTTTGTTTTATCACACTCATAATTATGTACTTATTGATCAGTTTTTATAGAAGGGGAACCAAGTCTGAGTTAAACTTGAAGATGGAAGTCTTGAACTTTCTTTTGAATGTGATGTATGACCAAACTCACGAGGCTTACTTATTATCTTAGGTCAGAACAAGTCGATAGTACCCATTTTTTTACGCTATCCCCACCCCCAAAATCTCGTATGCTATAGTTTAAGTTGCGCAAATTCTTCACTTTCAATATTACATCCGTGTCAGATTCTTTAAAAATATACTATTTTTGTGGAATGTGACACATATCCATTAACATTCTTGAAGTCCGAACAACAAAAGGCATAGCCAACCTCCATTGAGAGGCTCTTGCATTAGCTCAATGGTAAAGCATCCCTGATAATTGTGTCATTGTGTTTCGATTGTGACGACTCTCAAGTCTCAACCACATGAATAGTTCATCAACACTTTTTATCAGATTTCTTAGTTTCATACTAAATTTCATCAACAATTCATTTTTAAAAAAAAATTACAAAACACCTACGCCATAAAAGTAAAGTAATCTATTAGATAGCTATGCATTTACAAATATCTTTCTCACTAGCAAAATTGTATTTTGATTTTTGCATTTATGAAAAACAAATGATTGTCAAAATCCAAAACCCCACATGCCATTCTTTAGCATGCGCGCATGAATTATCAAAACATGACAAAACATGACAAAATTATATATTAAAAAAAAACTATCTAAAAATCCCAAAAAATTAAATAATAAAAAGACCAATCCAAACCCTTAGGACAGTTGACCCTACAAATATTAAAGGAGTCAAATACTTCCAAGATTTAATCCTGACAAGGTCAATTTTCCATCTGAAAACAAGGTACAATTTGGCAGTGCATGTACGTTGACTTTAACATATATAATTGGCACAAAATAAAATAAAATAAATAAAAAATAAACCTCTCAATTTCAATCCATTTATTTATTTTTATCAAATAAACACCACAACTATAGATAGATATTATCCCTTATAGCATTTCTCTCCAGAAATTTTATGTCGATAACAACCTTTGTAATTGTATTGTTCTTTTCTTATCTTTTTAATAGTCTATCTCAGTGTATAATGAAACTAAAACACGCTCCAAATAGGTTCTATGTAGGTACTGAACATCGATGGGAAACTAAAAAAAATAAATTAACACGCCCCTAAATGGAATGGATTGGATGTGTTTACCATACATTAATCACGTATCACAGATTCAAACTTTGAGAATGAAATTTTTTAAAGTGATTGCCTCTTAAGTGAGCCTAATGTAGGCTGAATCTAGATTAGTCGATAAAGTAAATTTCTGTATATACTAAATGATTAAATAAAAGAGAGCTGCTAAACAGCCAGAAAAATGTGGCCAGAATTTGGCCAGAAACGTACAAAGACTATACTAACCTTTTAGTTTAAAATAAAGAAAAAATGTATTAAAGTTTTGTCATTTCCTAAAATTACAATTCAATTAGAACACAGATTCTTAGGCTTAGAATATGAAAAGTCACATTGGGACACTACAACTGAAGTTATTACGTAGCATTAGTACTGCTAAGGGACTCCTGCTAATTCTTTTTCCTATTCTTCTCTACACAGATTATTACTTTTTCTTCATTCCAACTCATACATCACATTCTTATTATTACGTAGCATTAGTACTGCTAAGGGAATCCTGCTAATTCTTTTTCCTATTCTTCTCTACTCGATCATTTCTCCAAAAAAATATGAATACAACTGAAGTTAGGGAGGA
>JAJOOR010003314.1:0-73055 GCA_036250505.1 Solanum acaule | reverse complement strand
CCCCCCCCCCCCCCCCCCCCCCCCCCCCCCCCCCTGTCACTAGTAAGTAAAAAAAACAAAATCAAGGGTTTCTAAGTACCGAGAGGGGATCCTTGGGATGTGATGGGAATACGGGTTAAGCTAGATTATTGGGTACTTGCTTTCAATAGAAGATTCATAGAGTAATTGTGACTAGGCTAGACTTTAAAGGGGAGAAGCTCTCTCTCGAGCAACTTACCCCGTTTCAAATGTGTTCCTCTGGGATACCCATTTGCCGCATGAAGACTAGCCTACGCCTTAACCCGCTCACTCTCTCGAGCTGAGTGTGTGGACAAGGGACTAGGGTTCACTCTCTAGAGATGAACCTCATGTCGACCCGCTCACACTGGCCATCAATCTAGTGGTCTTAGTTTTACGACATCTCTCTCAAGCAAGCCGAAAACATATAAATAAACTTGTATTTGCAACTACAAATTCATTAAATTCATGCACAACCACTAAACGAAATCACATTTAAACTACGAATATAATATCAGCAAGCAAGACCCAACAATTATCTTAACTCATATTCGCTAAATCACACCCCAAGAATTGGGGTTTTTAGCCACACATCAAGAGATAGAAATTTATACCTAAATGAGCTTGCATTCAAATGGGTATGAAGATTTAAGTCTTGTTACAAGCCAAGAATGAAGAATCCAAGAGACCCAAGTCCAAATCCGTGGAGATGAAACCCTCTTCTTCTTCAAGTCTTCAAAACCCTCTCAAACTTAGAACAAAAATATCAAAAAGTACTATTCTCTAAGTAAAAATTATAATAATTGTTCCACACTAAAACTAAAACTCCAACTAGTAGTTATAGTTATCACAGATTTGTGTTGCAGCGAATCGTTCGGCATCATTAGTCAGAATCGCCGATCAACTCGGTGATTCACCCTTTGGTGTAATTCATCGCCATCCTGTACTAGCCTTCAGCATCGTCGTGCTCTGGATTATTGGGCGACATGGTACTGCTTCGCGAAACTGCTCAGCGATGCGTTGACTGCTCCCTTTTTCCACCGACTTGATGCTTTTCTTCAGGGCTCAGCACACTGGAACAAAAGGCAAGGTAAGACCCTTCGGCAACTCGCCAAGTGGACTCTGCGATCCTCAGGCCTTCATTTCTTTGTTCTTTTTTCGTTCCTTTTTGCGACGTAGTGTTGATGCTCTCATTAAAACTTCAAATACCTGAAATATAAGGGTTTTCATCAGATATTGAGATAAAATAAGCATTTGTGGACACAATTTCTATTAAAATATAGCCTTGAATGAGTACAATTTGTGGACTCATCAACACCCCCAACTTAAACTTTTGTTTGTCCTCAAGCAAACTCAAGTTCAGCCGTTCAAAAAGGGTATCTCAAACAGTGCTACACAAACTCAATCATGAATGCACACAAAAAGACTCAATTTACTTATGCAAAGATCAAATGTGCACTCAAAGATTCAAGTTGTGACTCACTAATATCAACAAATCTCATGAGCGCAATACTTGCTTCAAATGCAAGTTCAAGCTCAACTATAGTGTTCAAATGCCCTCACATAAAGAATGATTCCATAGTCACACAATGGTTTCATAGTTTAAAGTTTTGGAATCAGATGCAATGCTCACACTCACAAAGAAAAACATAATGCATAATTTCACCCATAGGTTTGCCCGTATTTTCCAATCGACATTTGCTTCAGCTCACTCAAGATCAAAAAGGTCTTTTCAAGGCTTGTAATGGGGTTGAGTGCAAATGTATGGTCATTTAGGCTCAGTGACTTTCATCCTCATGAGATGTGGTGCTCACAACACTTCATTTCCTTTTAACTTCAACATTTTCATTAGTGCACATAGGTCATCCTATTATTCGCTTCCTATGAATTATTAGGAAACCCCATTTCTTTTGTACTTTATTCCACAACTTTCTTTTTCATTTTTTTCCTCTTCTTTTCTGTCTTTTTTTTTTATTGAGGGCTTCCATTTTCCTCAAAACCATGGGTAGGAGGGACTTTCTTGCACTTCTTGATTTGCCTTCTCTTTTCACCACACCCCAACTTATGCTTTTGGCCTAAGTTGGCTATTTAAACTAACCACAACTTCATAAGGATCATAAGTGATGGATTAAGAAAGGTCTAGTTTTCATCAAGTTTCTTCCAAAGAAAGGTAAGGCTCAAAGGGTGTTCAAGAGAGAATCACACACTCACAAGGTAGGTCACAAAAGAGGTATATGCCAAATTGGCTCACACTCTTTGAAGTTGCCTAAAATCATATCAAGAGATAGCATCACTTAGTTGACCGGACCAACGGGGCAAATTCTAGGATCTATCATGCATAGTTCACAGGTAAGCTCATCACACTAGGCATTGACACTATAAGTTAAACAAGACTCCACACTTTCGCTATTGTGCAATGATCGTCACAAGAGACTCAATTTGATACTAGGCTAGCCATAAAGAAATGCAAAGAGTTCACATATTGTCTATGCAACTTCATTTGGCCTCATCGTAGCCGTGCATTCATGTTCATTTGATTGTAAGCACTATTCAAGTCATCGATATTGATCGAAACTGAGACTCAAATTTTGCAAAAGAACAACCACGTTTAACACACGAGGGGTGCAAAAAAGTGCGAAAAATTCAAATAATTTCGGAAGGGTCAAAATCTTTTTACAATGTAAAATAAAAGGAGTCGTAAGCTCAAACATCCACAGAAAGCAGTATTTAACACAATAATAGCTCAAAGCCCAAATACATAAGCAAAAACACGAGTCACAAATAACACACGAAAGGTGGGCCTTACCCTACCACAAATAAAAACAATTTGTCCTCAAATGCATTTAACACAGAATCTGAAATGTAAAATAAAGAAAGACAGAGAGAGAGGTAAATAGGTGATCCTGGCTAATCAGTCACTCTATCTTTTTGGGCTTCAGTGCCTGGAATGACCTCCAATGGATCCAACAACAGGTGCTAAGAAAGCCTGCACAACAACATCTATCATGATTGCTTTCGTATCGGTCAGGTCTTCATCTGCAGCTTCCTCAGTCTCTTTATGCATCTCTTCATCAGTCTCTACTTCTGACTCAGGGTCGGCTATCTGTTTCGCTCTATCCCATGTCCAGTGGTTGTATGAGGCATCTCAGGCATGTCTGGAATCTCCACTGTTCCAAAGACCATGGACACATCGGTGGACTTCAGGTGGTCTACATCTTTTTGCAGTTCAGCAATGGCAGCTTTTAAAGTTGTCACCTCCTATGTGGACCCTTGGTTGTGTTCACACACCGCTATCCTGGCTTCTAGGGCATCAATGGTAGTGCTCAGATGTGTCACAACATCAGTTAGGGTTATCTGGATCATGCTTGGAACAGAGGCCTTTAGACTAGCAGCTCGACGATCAACAGAAAGGGCTAGCTGTCCCATCCGGAGTAGGGAAGGCTGGGTGAGTGGACACCGGGAAACAACAACAACAGTAGTGGGTCTTGGCGATCGTGCAGTAGCAAAGAAACCTGGAGTATTCGTGGGGGTAATAGTGGTAATGGATATACCTGAAGTCCCAGGGGATGGAGTAGGCAGAGGTACCTCTACAGGCGATGATTCGGTGTTTACTAACTCCGTAGATGCTGCTTTTTTCTTTTCTACTTGATATTTAAGGTACTTGGCTTCGATCCTCCGGATATCAGTAGAGGCTGTGGGTATCACTTCCACATCCTTCTTGGCATCTCGACCCGGGCTCGTTTGCATAATTCTGTGATCAAGACTTGGAATGAAAGTGAGGTTCGGTTCTGTCTTGCACGCATAAGTATCTCTGAAGCAATGATTGTACCCAAGTTTATCTGAGTCTCCTCTATGACGCAACCCAGGCAAGCTACCTTGGCAAGGCGAATGATCGACTCATTTTGGGACGGCATAATTGTGTTGCTGATAAAACCGAACCAAAACCTTGCAACTATGTTTAGTTCTTTCTTTTCAATCGGAACTCCTTCCGCCGAGCACTTTGGAGTCTCATCTGAAATTAGTGGGGCTAACCACTTTTTTATCTCATCCAACTTCATTGTTCTAATCAAGTACTGGCAGTGATCCCCAATATTCGTGGACATGCCCAAGACTGCGTTGATTTCCTCACTATCACACTTCACCCTTCTGCCTCTGACAACCACATAGTCAACTTCTTTAAAGGCTGCTGCTAGCTTCTTTTGTTGTGGTATTAGTGCACTGTATGCACTGTAGAACTCTCTTACTGAGTTTGGAATATAAGGGCCACGGGGTTTGGTGAAGATTTGGAATTTTTGGTATCTCACACACTTCATTATCTCTGGGTACCTAGCTATAACCTCTTCTATGGATAGATGTTTTTCCTCTAGAATTATCCTTAGCCCTTCAGCCTTTACTCGATTTGTTGATTGAGGAGGAGGACCTTGTACTGGAGGTGCTAATACCATTGCCTGCTCTGGACTTAGAGGTGTAGTAGTGGTAGGCTAGGGAGTCCTGGCCATGGATGGATCATTCATCTTCTTAGTTCGCCGTTCAGCCCTCTGTGCTATTAATAAACCATCCTCATCAGAACCCACACCTTCGCTTTCAGATTGGTTGGGGTCATTTCTATAAAAAGCCATTACTGGCAGTGCTTGCATATGATAATTCAAGGGTCTTGTGTTTTCCCTTGCCCTTTTCACCAGTTGTGGAAAGTTTAGCAACCTTGCTTCTGAGTGCATCTGCATCCTTGTTGATTGTAATCCCTTTTGTTTTACCTTGGGGTGGCCTTCTTTTTCTTGCAACTTTAGATCTAGACATCTCTGCAAAGAATTCAGAAGAAGTTAAAACAACTAAATCAAATTCAGAGGGGCACAATTGCAGAAAAACTCGCCGAATGCTTTTGGCGATCAAAGATTTCTGGCTGAAAGTTACAGAACCCTTATCATGAGTAGCATGTAGTTAAAGGCGAGATGGGGTCATTTGGCGAACCGCCAAGTGATTCAGAAAGATCACCTCAACACGTCGAATAGTCTAATTTTATCAGAAAGGCACAACACACGACATAGGATAAAATTACTTGCAATGAGAGTATAAATATCACAATTAAATGCAAGGTTTGGAGAACCAACCTTTCATGCAAATTAAGTCAAGACTGTAATGATAGGCAGTAGGTTAGAATAGATCCAAGCACTACTAAAGCAGCTAGAATACTTACGAGGTGCCAAAATTTTGAAATTGCTAAGAAGGTGCGACTTTGCAAAAATCGAGAATGAGAGAATATGATAAAGGTTGAAAGTCAAGACCCGTGGCTTTATAAAAACCATCCAGATCTCACCCATTCGACGACATTAGTTGAATTTCTCCGCTACTCGGCGATCCGCCGAGTGTTTATCTACTTCCCAAGTTTTACAAGACCCTCAATCAAAGAAAGGATACAAACGGTGGTCTTTGTCGGGATCACCGATCTAGTCAGTGATTCGCCAATTGAACTTGTGTAATTCATCCTGTACTTTTCACAAAATCTTCATGCCCAATCCTACAAAATCAAAACACCTTTATTTCAAAAATAACATATTTAAAGCAATTAAGGGTTTTGGGTTGCATCCCAAACAATGCCTTAGTTAACATCGTGGCACGACGCAGGTTAACACCTAAACTTCACTTTTGGGGTTAGCCAAAACATCATTTGGCAACCCCCTACTTCGTGCCTGATGGAGATAAGGCATCACATGACCCAAGAGAGTTTCAATTAGCTGGATAGATCTAGAGTGAGAACCGCTCATCTAATTTAGCACTTCTACATTTTCTCTAATCTCCTCTAACACTCTTTCTTGCTCATTTAGCTTTGGAGAATGGTTACTAACATATTCTTGATATGTACATTTTCAATGTCCATAGATCTTCCCTGCTCGGTAGGTAGTTTGCATTTGCTCTTCTCTTTAGACATCACCTCCAGTTACTCGACCTTTTGGGTCAAGTTATCCATCTGACCCAGCAAAGTGATCAATTATTGGTCCTTCTCAGTATCCTTGTTGATTTTAGCCACAAGGTCAAGGAATTTGGCTGCGGTCTCATAGGAGTATCTCTCAAGGCCACCTGGGATAAGTCGGTCGATTAATCCTCTGTTGTCGGGATTTAGAATCTTATAGAAGCATTCCAGTAGAACTAGATTGGGGATATCATGAGTTAGGCATTGTGTCAATAGTGTTTTGAACTTCAACCACAACTCATGAAAAAGTTCTCCTTCTAAATGCTTGAAGGTCAGGATACGATCCCTAAACCTCATCACTTCTACTGGGAGGTGTTCCATTGGTTTACCATCTCCATCATGTATACTCATTAGCCTGCCTCAACACACAAACAAGCTAGACAAAACTAAGAGTTAAGTAAGTAAACTACAATTAAGAAGAACAAAATTTTCCTAATCTAAAAATTCTCAAATAACACCACTCCCCGGCAACGGCGCCATTTTGATGTTTGTGTAATCAAGACACAACTTCCAATTCAAGTGCCTACGATCGTACAATAGTTTAGTAACCCAACCAAGGGTTGGGAACATCCCAAGAGAGTGGTTTTGAGGATTTACAGAAAAATAAAATTTCGTTCTAACTAGTCATAGCTAAAGACATTAACGAGTAAAAACAGTGTAAATTAAAGGGGGGACACAAGAGTGTCAATTAACAATGGGGGTTTTTGTCACTAGTAAGTAAAAACAACAAAATCAACAAAGGTTTCTAAGTAATGAGATGGAATCCTTGGGATGTGACGGGAATACGGGTTATGCTAGATTATTGGGTGCCTACTTTCGATAGAAGATTCATAGAGTAATTGTGACTAGGCTAGACTTTAAAGGGGATAAGCTCTCTCTCGAGCAACTTACCCCATTTCAAATGTGTTCATCTCGGAAACCCATTTGCCGCATGGTCTCGGACACGCATTTGCCGCATGAAGACCATCCTATGCCTTAACCCACTCACTCTCTCGAGCTGAGTGTGTGGACATGGGACTAGGGTTCACTCTCTCGAGCTGAACCTCATGTCGACCTACTCACACTGGCCATCAATCTAGTGGTCTTAGATTTATGACCTCTCTTAAGAAAGCCAAAAACACATAAACAAACATGTATTTGCAACTACAAATTCATTAAATTAATCCACAACCACTAAATGAAATCACATTTAAACTACGAATATAATATCAGCAAGAAAGACCCAACAATTATCTTAACCCATATTCGCTAAATCACACCCCAAGAATTGGGGTTTTTAGCCACATATTAAGAGATAGAAATTTATACCTAAATGAGCTTGTATTCAGATGGGTATGAAGATTTAAGTCTTGTTACAGGCCAAGAATGAAAACTCCAAAAGACCCAAGTCCAAATCCTTGGAGATGAAACCCTCTTCTCTTTAAGTCTTCAAAACCCTCTCAAACTTAGAGCAAAAATATCAAAAAGTACTATTCTCTATATGAAAATTATAATAATTGTTCCACACTAAAACTAAAACTATAACTAGTATTTATAGTTATCACAGATTTGTACTGCAATGGATCGTTCGGCGTCATTAGTCGGAATCGCCGATCAACTCGGCAATTCGCCCTTTGGTGTAATTCATCATCGTCTTGTACCAGCCTTCAGCATCGTCGTGTTCTGGGTTATTGGGTGGCATGGGTTGGGCATTGAAGCACCAACTTTTTGTATCGCAGCCAAGTTTCATGAATAGGCTCACCTTATTTACCAAATCCAGACTCTGGTAAAAATATTGCAACAACACGTTATTAGGCAAGCCATGGGTTGGGCATTGAAGCACCAACTTTTTGTATCGCAGCCAAGTTTCATGAATAGGCTCACCTTCTAGACGCTTGAAGTTCTAAATGTTGTCCCGAAGAGTCATCATCTTTGAGGGAGCGAAATGCAGTGACCAACTCCTCCCATGAAGTGATTGATTCACATGGCAATTCAGCCAGCCACTTGCACGCCTCACCCATCAAAGAGAACGGGAACAACCTTAACCGGACCAATTCTTGGGATATATTCTTGAAGGAGAATGGTCTGCATACATCTATGAAGTTTTGAATGTTCTCATGGGGATCCTCATGAGCCAAACCACTGAAAAGCCCTTTTAGTTGCAAGAGTTGCAACATAATACTTGTGATGTGGAACACCGCATTCCCTTCGGCCAAAGGTAAGCGAATGGCACCAATACCACTCATTAGATGGGGGTCATTAGCATGAGGCTCGTTGACATCGTTGAGACTTTCGATGTCGTCTTGATAGCCTACTTGGCTGCCATTGCTGCCGTTTAAATTCATACTTCTTATGAAGGTAAGCGAATGGCACCAATACCACTCATTAGATGGGGGTCATTAGCATGAGGCTTGTTGACATCGTTGAGACTTCCGATGTCGTCTTGATAGCCTACTTGGCTGCCATTGCTGCCATTTAAATTCATACTTCTTATTTTCAATACAAACAAGTAAAACAAATAAGAATTAAGTAAGTAGAACTATTACTAAAAAGAGCAAAGCTTAACTTAACTAAAACTTCTCAATTAGCAGCACTCCCTCGTAGCGGCGTCATTTTGGTTTGACGTATCTGGGCGCTTCATCCAATACTAAGCGTCCACGGTCGTTCAATAGTAATATAACCCAACTTCCCAATGGAGCGGTTTGTAATTGATAATCAATAGAAAGGCAAAAATGTGTTCAAGTTAGTCATAGCTATCGACATTTACGAGAAAAACATGATAAATTAAAGGGTGACACAAGTGTCAATTATCAAAGGGAGTTTTGTAAGCAATTATCAACTAAAATGAAAATGCAAATAGGGAGACGGGATTCTTGGGATGTGATAGGAATATGGGCTAAAATACACAATCGGGTAAATGCTATTGATAGTAACTCGCTACAAATTGGTAACTAGGCTAGACCTTAGTGGGGGTAAATTTTCTCTCGAACAATTTACCCCGAATCAAATCGGTTTCTCACGAACACCGATAAGCGGCAATGAAGCACAACCTTCACCTTAGTCCATTCACTCTCTCGAGCTAAATGTGTCGGAGAGGGTTTAGGATTCACTCTCTCGAGCTGAACCCATGACAAACCAATAACCACGGACTATCAATTCAGTAGTTTTGGTTTTAAAACTTGTCTCTCGAGCAAGTCAAAAACATGAAGATAAAATTGTATTTGCAACTACAACCCCATTTAATTCAAACACAACTACTGAACGAAATTACCTCTAAACAGAGAATAAACAATCAATTAGAAATATCCAGCAGTAAATTCAACTCATATTTACAAAATCACACCCGAAGAATTGGGGTTTTAGCTAGACATAGTAAAGAGATAGAAATCGATACCGAAAAGTGTTTCCATCAAATGGGTACGATAAATATTGTCTTTACACACGTCAAAGATGAAGAATCTTCAATACCCACTTCCAATTGCTTAGAAAATAGAAATCTTCAACTCTGCAAAACTAAGGAAAATTGTCTCCCAAAAACTAAGTTTTATAGTAATTCTAAAAACTCTGTGTCTGAAATGTAAAACTTGATCCTAAACTAAAACTTCAAATAGGTATTTATAGTTGTCAAAAAGTGTGCTGCGAAGGATCACTCGGCGCAGTTAGTCGGGATCGCCGATCCGCCATTTGGTCTGGTTCATCGACTTTCTGCATTGTCCTTCAGCAACTTCAAGTTATGTAACATTTGAGCAATGGAGTACTACATCGCGGAATTGTTCGATGTCTCGCCGACTATTCCTTTATCTCGACGACTCGATTTTTTCCTTCAGAGCTTGGCACACGGAACATTAGGCGAGACCATAGCCATTCGGTGACTCGCCTAATGGCTTAGGTGATCCTTAGGTTGTCTATTCTATGTTCTTTTTAGTTGTCTTGTTCCTTTCTGCCTAATAGTGTCCATGCTTAGTCTCTAACTCCAAATACCTAGAACTCAAGGATTTTCATCAGTTATTGAGACAAAATATGCATTTGAGGACACTAAATCTATCAAAATAAAGCCCTAAAAGAGTCCAAATTGTGGACTCATCAGTAGGACACCCTTTTTCGGTGTGAGGCAGACACTGGATTCCATATTAATAGCTCATATGGTGTTATATATCGGTTAAAGGTAAATCTCCCACAATAATGAACTAAGGTTACTTTAAGAAGTATCTCACATGTGTTCAAAGATGGTTTTAATTGCCTTGACCATGTTTACTTTAGGATTTATGCTTTATTACTCTTTTAATTCATATTTTAGCTTGGTCATTGCATTTCATAAAAATGTATCTTTTAAGCATGTTGTCAAACATTTTATGCATAGTTATCATACGTGATACATATTTGTACTAACGCATACTCTAGCCTATATTCTTATAAAAAATGTAGGGTCTGACGCTCCAGGTTCAAACTTATGTGGCTAGGGATATTTAGTATAGCCTTGAAGATTAGTGAGTCCTCATGTTCCAAGGACCAAGATTTTATTTCCTTATGTCATTTTTATTTCATTTTTGGACTTGATTTACGGGCTACGCCTCGAGCTCTTGTTATGTACTAGATAGCTTTGAGACAATGTTTAGACTTCCCCTTCATTTTATAAATTCTTGTATGTTGAAACTATCTTTTTAAATATTATATTTCTATTATCTTATATGATGAATGCTAAGTGGCTTGTATGAGGCCTCTTGAGATCTTGTACGCCATGTTACGCCTAGGGGCTACCTTAGGTCGTGACAACTTTGAGATGGAGGCTATTCCGTTAGTAGATGTCGGGTCTTTAGAAGCAATCTTCTTGTCCCAAATTATATGTCCCTATCGGATTGTCTTAAATGACCTAGCTAGTGGATCCACAATAGCAATTATGAATGAATGATACAAAGTCTACCTTGACAAGTAGAATCCTCTTTTTGATGTGAGGGTTACATGGGATTCCATGTTATAATTTACATGGTCTTGTTGTCTGTTAAAGGTAAATATCCACAATAAACTATGTTTTTTTTCAAAGGTTTATGAAAGTTTTTCTTATGTTTTAAAGTGTGCATTGACCATGTTTATGATTTATGGATTTCTTAGAGAATTTTTGCTATGTTTGAACTTTGTCTTTCATATCATGTTTAAAGTCCTCCTATGACCATGTTCATGTTTTTATGCATTTCTCCATACTTAGTACACTAATGCATAGTTGTACCTACATTATTTTATAATATTGGGTCCGACACTTCTCCTCCCACACGTTCTTAGATCGAGATTGCTCATCTTTACTAATTGGATTGGTAAGTCCTTATGCTCCGAGGACAAGGCCATCAATGTTCTTATTGCTTTGATGTCTTTTGTTTCATACTTGTATGTGGTGTATGTGTTACGTCCCAACCACTCTAATGATATGTTAGAAAGGCTTATGTCAGACTTAGTATCATTCTGTGTATTTCTTATGGATTCTGTTGGTATCGTTTATGTCATCAAATGATTTGAGACTTATATAGTTTATATCTCTTAAATTTGATTTTATTACGTCATGCTTATGTCAAGTGGCTTCTTTAGGGTCTCTCGAGATCCTATTGTTCATGTCACACCCGGGGTACTTTGGATCGTGACATTATAAGAATCTAGTTCTCCTCTTCGGTACTTTCTTTGTTTTCCTTTCTGGTTTGTATACCTATCCATTCCTTGCCTTTTATGTATTTATTCATTAGACCTCCTATCACATCTTTCGTTCCTTATTTATTTGCACCTTTGGACCATGTTGTATTACGTGTTTCATCAGTCTGTGTCAATCTGTCAAAACTTCATAGTCTCAACAAATTCTTCATTTTTGATGATGTAAGACCGTCGTGTTTGTGCATACATGACTTATGTACATGTTGACATTTAAGCATCAAAAAATAGAATGAAACATGCTAGTGTGTGGGTTATAACCATTGAACAAACCTTTCTTTCCCCTTATGACATCATCAAAAAGATCACTATGTAAGTTATCTAAGAGAATGTAGTCATAACAACTCATGGCCACTAGGACTTATCACCAAATTAATAAAAAAGACAGAATTAAAATTAACATAAAAGTGAATTAAAGAGAGAAAATAATAGAGCGGTAAGCAACAAGAGGATCAATTCATCTAACCAAAAAAAGATGTTGTAATAAACATCCAAGTTAGATCCTGATTACAGCAAAATCATCAAAGCAAAATGGAACAACTGAATATAGCAGAGAAAAAACAAAAGTGAAAAATCTAAGAGGAGGAGGGGATAAATGGAAGCAGCAAGATCAGTCTTCGAACAGTTTCAACATGCTCTTCTCTCTTAGAGAAAAGAGAAAATAATAAATGAAAAAAATAAAGAAATAGATAAATGAAAAAAGACAAAAAAATAGAAGTTGAAAAATAAGAAATTAAAAAAAGAGAAAAGAAGAAACAATGAATGAAAGAAAAATAAAGAAAGTAAAATGAAAAAGAGAGAGAGTAAAGAGGCAATTGAACATGTAAAGTTGTTTTAAAATATTTGAGGTGTAGAAGGGCCAAAATATATTTTTATTTAACTTAAAATGGAAGGAAGACGTTCTTTAAAGACGTTTCTTATAGGGGACAAAATATCAAGACCACAACATTTGGAGGATACCTCGCATATTTTCTCGGTGCATATATATTGTATGAGCTTGCTCTTATACTTTTATTGATTCTGTATAGTTATATTTTAGTGTATTAACCACTTTTGATTTTGAGTTTTGGCTTGCCTACTAGGGTTTATGGTAGCGCCATCATGAACCGATTCTGGATCATAACACTTTCAACGCGACACAATTTCTTATTGGAGATTATATGTATTCATTTGCAAATGACAATTTAAAAATATCAGCGTTATTTAAAGATTGGATCAATAACAAAAAAGGAATTTTGGGCTACCAAAGTTAGATAGCCAAGTACAAGACAAATAGATTAAGAGCCCGTTTGGATTGACTTAAAAGTTGGTCAAACCTACTTTTAAGTTAGTTTTTGACTTCTAGAAGTGTTTGACAAATATAAAAAATAACTTAAAATAAGTTGAAAATAACTTAAAACAAGTTAGGAAGTGTTTGACAAGGTAAAAAATGACTTAAATAAGTTTAAAATGACTTAAAATAAATCAAAAACCAAAAGTAGGTCTTCCCTACCTTTTATTTTTTAAAAGTCATTTCAGTTTGACTTTTTATTTGACTTAAAAACTACTTTTTTTAAGCCAATCCAAACGGGCTCTAAATACTTGGATGTAATAGTGATGATGACATGAAAGCTATGGAAGAAGAACAACAAATACAAGTTACGACTAGTGTTTCTCAAGAAACGATAGAAAATTTTGAAAATAATATTTCAAAAATTACAAATACTAGTATAATAATCGAGATCTAATTCAAACAGAATCCTTCCTAGAAGGTTGATGCGTAGATTAGATACTTTTCTAGTATTTGTAATACATGTACAATTTTATTTATTTGAATAAATATACAGGCTATTCACCTTGACTTTTAAAAAAAAAATACTATTTTATTTAATGCAAGTCATTTTATAGAATTCAATTTTCAACTCTTTTAACATTAACCTATTATAAAATTGAATTAAAACTGTTTAATGTTTGTTTACTACTTTATATTGTTTAAAGTTTACTAAACTTACAATTTTTACAACTTGCAATCAAAAATTAAAAATTAATTCTATAACTTTTAAAATTAAAAAGTTTTATAAAAAAAGTTAGATAAAATCAATCATTTTAATATTAAGCTAATAACTTTTTATATTTAAGTACCGAGTACTAAGTTACTAACTATTTTTAAAATTATGAAAGAAATTTTTTTTTAAAAAATTAAATTATATTTTTACAAAATTTAATAAGTTAATAAACATTAGTAATATTTTAATAAGTTATTAAGTTGATAAACATTTTCATAAATTATTAAGTTATAATGAGCATTTAAATGTAATGTAATATAAAAAAAAAAAAATTTAAAAAAAAAAAGATCCCAATAGGATGGTTTCAGAACAGATCCAATGTGGTTCTTTACCAATGGGGGTAAAACTTATGGAAAGTTGAGGTGGTTCCGGTTCTGATCCATTGTAGTAGAAGGATGGTGGAAACTACTTTATTAGACATACATCAGTACCATATATATTAATTTTACCTCTACTTTTAAACAATTACATATATTACCACTTTTAGTATTTTATATCATTACCATTTATGGTGGCTAAAGAAATACTACTTAGTGGTGATAAATTTAATAGTATTTACAACGTCTATTCGTTACTAAAAATTGTTCCCTAGTAGCAATGTTAAACTTGCCACAGATGCTATACTAGTTTTTATGGTGACTCCGTTTGCTACTTAAAGTCCTTTTTCAATAGCGACATAGAAGTTGCTGCTAATAATTTATTGGTTTTGTGATGACGAGAGTCGCTACTAATATTGATTTTTAAGCAGCGAGACAAGAGTTGTTGTTGATTAGATTTGACTTTTTGTAGCGACAAAGGTTGCTACTAATAGAATTTTTAGCAGGGAGAAAAAGTTGCCACTAATTAGGTTAAGATTTTGTGGCAACTGTGTCGCCACTAAATTCTTCATTTTAGTAGAGACTTGGCCAAAATTTGTGTGGTATAAATATATTTAGTGGTATACAATCTTACTTATTGTGGCGATAATTGTCGCCACTAAGACTCATTTATTGTAGCGACATATGGAAGTACAAGCCACGATCCATTTGTCGTCACTATCTCTTTAGTTGCGACTTTAAGGGACTTTAGCGACTTTTGTCTCCACAAAAAAACCCTATTTCTTGTAATGTATAATCAATACCCTTATCTCTTAAAACTAGGATTGATTAATTATATTTACATTTAAACTACAAAATTAGTGTTTTAATTAAAAATAAATATCTTTCTCTCAGAGAGTAAGAGTTAGGGTAAAACTCTAACTCTTGCTCCTCTTCTTCCCTTTGATTTTCTCACTCTAAAATCAATCCCCCACGAATCCACCATTTTTTCTCGCAGAGGGAGACACCTTTTGCGCGTAGAGACAATGGGTATCGTTGTAAGCAGAGATTTCAAGACCAATAGAATTATCAAATTCGACATTGATGATGGTATCGGTTTCATACCTTGTATACTATGATCGAATCAACCAAGAAACTTCACGTCACTTCTCCCGTTGGATCTAGGCGCAGTGAGCAACACCGATGAATCAATAGGTGAAGGAAGCGCTTCCGCAATGAGATGCCCTGAGTCACGAACGTAATCGGAAAGTTTCAATAAGCGGAGATTTACACATGTATTTGACACATTATTGATGTATATGATACATTATTGAGAAACAATTATATGTATCTAGTTTTCAACAATGTATCTTATTAAGTGTGTATGTATCTAATGAATAAATTAGAGATTTATGTATTATTGGAAATTTATGCATGTATTTGACACAATTTGTTATGTCATGTATCTGAGTCATGCCATATGTATATGCTTTTCTATCATGTATCTTAATATTATCATATATATTTGTTATGTTATTACAATATATCTAAATATTTTTGAATTTATCTGAGATAAATGTTTTTTGGATATAACGTATGAATTTGATACTTGATATATCAAACTATACATACAAAAGATACATGAAATAATATTAGCTCATATATATAGATACATTAACTTAATATTAGATCATATAAATAGATACATGAAATTAATACTAGATACGTCTATGATACATATGAATGTACTTGTACGATACTCATGTATCGAAGTGTTTAGTTTGTTGGGTACATTATATATGTTCATGGTTATGGTTAAAAAAATCAAATGGAACCACAATTCGAACCAAACCGATTAAAAAAGTTGATATTTGGTTTGGTTTGATTAAGTTTGTTTTTAAATTTTGAAAACCGATATTATTTGGTTTGATTTTACTAAAAAACAACCGTAAAAATAATCCAACCGAACCGATGAATTAGATATGTAAAATTTATAATTATTTATATATTATTCATCAATAAAATATAAATATTTTGTTAAATTTTAATTAACCTAAGTCTTTAACTTTACCATTTTCTTAAGCTCAACACTTGAGTGTCATGAACCAGACCATCGTGATTGGCACCCACACTAACCCTCCGGTGGGAGAACCACTACTACAACCCAAACCAAGCAACTAAACCAAAACTAAAGCATTTAAGGATACTAAAACAGGAATAATATCAAAAAATTGAAGTTCCCATAAACTTCCAAAAGATCTAACAACTAAACCATGCAGAAAAACACATAGAACTTGAAAGTCAATGTACCAAAACATCTAACAATGAGCCAAAGTTTAAACAAGAAGAGGTACAACCCCATGCTAAACAAGAAATCCTAATGCAATAGTCTAAGTTCGAAATGGTGGACATAAACGAAAAAGAACTCATGGTAGCCCGGAAGAACTGGCTCACCCTCGAATTCGAACGATCACTGATCTTCTAGTGAGGTATGTCAATAGCCGCCTGAAGATGCCGTGTACTCAACAAAGAAAGAGAAAGTGCAGTATCAGTACACAACCACAATGTATTAGTAGGATCACATGGCTATTCCACTAAGTGTAACATACATAAGTCAATACAACAATATAATCACATGCATATATCGAGCATATACAATATTATCAACATTTACGAACAACGAACAACTTCACATTTCTCAAGATACATAATTATGACAAGTCATTGGTCCTCTCATGGAACCCAAACCCAAACAGTTAGCATACCGGAACATGGTACCCGATCCAATGATTATGCCAGAACGTGGCAACCGATCCCATAATTATGCCGAAACGTGGCAACCGATTCAAGTTAGTGTGTCGCAACGCAACACCTGATCCATTCAACAAGCCACACTCACAAGCACAAAGTACAGTCTCATAATCATACAATCAAGCCATTATTCATGGCATTCATCATTCATATATCCTCATTTACAATTAATGTGATCGATAATGCAACATTCGCATACAAGCATGTATCATAATGAAGAAAGAACAAACATACATCACACAATCATAGAATCACAACCATCACCTACCTCGAAACAAGCTTGAAACCCAAAGAAACTTGATCCTTCCCTTTCCAGATTCATTCCACTTGTTCTTGGTCTACAAATAATTAATATAATACGGGAATCAATAAACAATCACCAATTACCCGAATTACTAACAATTCTAACAAACCTAGATCATATCTATGATCCCAAGTATCCAACTTAGGGTTGTTTCCACCATAAATTCTAGATCAAAACCCTCCCCTAGCGATAATTACCCATTCTATTACGTTTTACGGATTGAAAAATGGACTCGGGGAGTTAAAATCTTACCTTTCGCCTCAAGAATGGCGGAAACCTGTCAAGAATCGCCTGGGGTTCGTTCCTTAGCTCTAAAAACCAAAAAGTGCAGAATAAAGACGTTTTGGGGTTTATTTACGACTTTAAGTAATGTCTAGCCCGCCACAACGGCCCTCACCCCGCTACAGTGGCCCCGCCAGACCGACCAAAACCACCGCCAAAGTGGCTTGCACAAAACAGTGAGCTGTTTTAATAATTCCAAGACCCCCATTTCAGAACACACCTTTAACAAATGACGCTCAGAAAAATACCGTGCATGCTAAGATCAATTACGGGAGTTCTACTCACCCGAATTCAATTCTGTAAAGTTGTACGGATTCCTTCAAGACTTATCTAACTACTCATGTAATCAAAATCATTAATAAATCACCCGACTGTTACCAGATTTCCCTACACCTCAAAGACTCTAATTTCATCCAAATCTGGACTAGGTTGAGAAATTCCAAGTTACTACGAAAAGTTTTCCGACCCAAAATGTTTCCCTATTGGATTTTCTATAACGACGGAACCCGATCGTTACAATAGATACCAATTTACCCATCACTTGTCCCCGAGTGACAACTTAGGAAAGATAGGCTAATGAAGGAATGAAGTAGTACCTGAATCAATGAACAATTGAGGATACTTGTCTCGCATGTCCCTCTCTGTCTCCCAAGTAGCTTCCTCAACTAGATGATGCTTCAATTGAACTTTCACGGACTTAATCTCCTTGGTCCTTAACTTACGCACATCACGATCAAGAATTGCAATTGGTTCCTCTTCATATTGGAGGTCCTTGTCTAACACGATTGAGTCCCACTTAATGATATAATCCCCGTCGCCATGTTACCTCTTCAACATGGACACATGAAATATCGGATGAACTCCCGATAAATTAGGAGGTAACGCTAACCTATATGCCACCGGTCTTACACATTCAAGAACCTTAAAGGGACCAACGTATCGCGGACTTAGCTTACCTTTCTTGACAAATCTCATCACCCTTTACATGGGTAATACCTTAAGAAGAACATTGTCACCGATTTGAAATACCATGTCTCTTACCTTATGATCCACATACTTCTTCTGTCTACTCTAGGCTGCTAAAGCTTAGCTTGAATACTTCTCACCTTATCTTGAGCATCCTTCACTAAATCAACCCCCAAATGTTTCACATCTCCAGCCTCAAACCATCCTATGGATGATCTACATCCCCTCCCATAGAGTGCCTCAAATTTTGCCATATATATGCTGGAGTGATAACTATTATTATATGAGAACCCACACAAAGGTATGAATTTATCCTAATGCCCTCCAAAATCAATCACACATGCCCTTAACATGTCTTCTAACACTTAAATAGTCCTCTCTAACTGTCCGTCTGTCTGTGGATGGAAGGTTGTACTAAAAGTGAGTTGTGTGCCCAATTCATCGTGTAATTTCCTCCAAAAATTGGATGTGAATTGGGTACCATGGTCTGAGATGATAGAGAGGGGCACCCCATGCAACCTCACTATCTCTTTCACATAAACTTTAGCCAATTGTTCAGCATTATAATCTATTCCTACCCGAATAAAATGGGATGACTTAGTCAATCTATCAACCACTACCCAAATAGAATTAAACTTCCCTAAAGTCTTGGGAACACCAACCACAAAATCCATGGTTGTCGTTTCCCACTTCCATTCCGGAATTGGCATTCATTGAAGCAAACCTACAGGCCTCTGATGCTCATACTTCACTTGTTGGCAATTTTGACACTTAGCCACAAACTTTTCTATATCCTTCTTCATGCCCGACCACCAATAAATTCGCTTCAAATCTCTGTACATCTTGGTCACACCCGCATGAATAGAATATCGCGAACCATGAGACTCCGCCAACAATTTCTGAATCAAGTCATCTACTCTAGGAACACAGATTCTTCCTTTAAAATTGAGCACACCTTCCGCATCAAGAGTGGTCTCTTGTGCCTTACCAATCGTAGTCTTCTTTCTAAGCTCCTCCAAATTCTCATAATCAAACAGTTTCGCCTTGATCTCCTCAGTGAATGTGGCCCTCACTTCAATGCTAGCTAACACCCCACCTCTTTCTGAGATGCTCAATTGCATGAATTTAGACTCCAAGGTATGGATTTCCTTAGCTAAGGGTCGCTTGGATACACACAAGCAAGCTAAACTACCCATACTCACCGCTTTTCGACTCAAAGCGTCTGCCACCACATTAGCTTTGCCCGGATGGTATTGAATGGTCACATCATAATCCTTTAGTAACTCCATCCACCTTCTCTGTCTCAAATTTAGATCATTTTGAGTAAACACATGCTACAAACTACGATGATCTATAAATATCTCACACTTAACACCATATAGATAATGTCGCCAGATCTTAAGAGCAAACAGCACAGTTGCCAACTCCAAATCATGCGTTGGGTAATTCCTCTCATGCACCTTCAATTGACGCAAGGCATAAGCTATAACATTCTTATCCTGCATCAACACAGCACCCAAACTAGAATGTGAAGCATCACAATAAACAATAAAATGTTTACTTTCCACCGGTACGCTAGAATAGGTGCGGTGGTCAAAAGAGTCTTGAGCTTTTGGAAGCTCTCCATACATTTTTTAGTCCGCAAATGGTATCTCCTTTTTGGTCAAATTAGTCAAGTAAGTGGCAATAAAAACAAAGTTTTTCACAAATCAACGATAATAGCTAGCGAGCCCCACAAAACTCCTAACTTCCCTCATAGAGCTAGGCCGAACCCAATTCTTAACTGCCTCAATCTTTTGAGGATCTACCATTACCCCTTCTTTAGAAACTACATGTCCCAAAAATGCAACAGAAGATGGTCGGCATGCTCTTCCTCACTCTTCGAATAGACCAAAATATCATCAATAAAGACTATGACGAAAGAATCAATAAATGGCTTGAACACCCCATTCATCAAACTCATAAAAGTTCCAGGCGCATTAGTCAAACCAAAAGACATAACTAGGAACTCATTGTGCCTATAGAGGGTTCTAAACATCGTCTTAGGCACATCCTCAGGCCTAATTTTCAACTGATGATAGCCAGACCTTAAATCAATCTTAGAGAAAACTATGCACCTTGCAATTGGTCAAAAAGATCATCTATTCGAGGCAAAGGATACTTGTTTCGAATAGTGACCCTATTAAATTATCGGTAATCTATACACATTTTCATACTACCATCATTTTTCCTAACAAACAAAACTGGGGCACCCTATGGGGAAGCACTAGATTGAATAAATCCATTATCAAGAAGCTCTTGGATTTGAGTCTTAAGCTCTCTTAACTCTACTGGAGCCATGCGATATGGAGGGATAGAAATGGGGCGGGTACCAGGTTCTAAATCAATGTAGAAATCTATATCTCTATCCGGAGGCATACCAAGCAAGTCATTAGGAAACACTTCTCTAAATTTCGACACCACAGGACTAGACTCAATAGATGGTGTCTCAACCTAAACATCCCTAACATGAGCCAAATAAGCCAAAAAAACCCTGCCTTACCAATTTTCTATCCCGAATGGAGGATATGATCTTAGCTTGCTTAGGCTTGTACACCCCTTCCCACTCTAATTTTTCCCTTCTCAGAATTTCTAGAGTTACAGACTTAGTATTACAATTAAGCACGGCATAATAGGGGGACAACCAAGTCATGCTTAATATTATATCAAAATCAGTCATATCCAAAATCACCAAATCAGCCCAAGTCTGAAAACCCATAAACAAAATAGGACAAGCACGATAGACATGGGTGACTATGATTGACTCTCCAACTGGGGTACAAATATGGATGGGGTCATCAAGTATATCATAAATCTTAGTCCTCTACCATTATTACCATTTCCCGCAGGTACCACCGCTCTAGTCTGCTGTTGCTCGGAATCTAACACTCATTGGTGGAGACATTCTCTCCGCATATGCCCAGGCTCTCCACAGTTGTAACACGTACGATCAAAAAATGGCATGCCGCCTATCAAAGGCGCGACTTCCTGGCTATCCTGAATCAAATTAAGAGATGGATATCCTGAGTAGTTACCTATAGAGGTGGGCATAACGGACTGAATTGGCTTGGCTGCAAGCGTTGGCCTTCCGGACCCCTGGAGTAAGAACCTTGAAATTTACCCAAGTGCTTGGCCCTTTTGCCAATGCCTTAGCCTGACCATCTCACCACACCCCCTCCACTTTCTTAACATAGTTTGTTACCTCATTAAAGCTCTTCCCTGCAGAGGTCATGTGAACAGATAATACTTGCAGCTCAGAATTTAGTCCCCTAATAAATAAACAGATCCTCTCTTCCTCAGTAGTCACCAATTGAGTAGCATATCTAGACAAAGCATGGAACTTGGCCTCATAAGCAACCACAAACATACCACCTTACTCCAATGCCATGAACTCATCATTCTTGCGATCCCTCAAAGTTCTAGGCACATACTTCTCTAGAAACAGAGTATGAAATTGGGTCCAAGTAAGTGGAGGTAAAGTTGAAGATCTACATTCCATATAGGCTCTCCACCATTGCTTAGCCTCACCCTGAAGTTGAAAGGTCACGAACTCAACCCCGTGCTGATGGATAATTCCCAACTTATGAAGCCTTTCATAAAAGTCTAAGATGAACTCATAAGCATCCTCATTCTCAGAACCAAGAAATACAGGAGGCTTTAGCTTAAAGAACTTAGTCAACATTTCATGCTCATTACCAGTCATAACAGAACCCAACAAAGGATGGAAGAAAGCATCATTACCTCCCGTTCCACCCGTCTTTGGGTGCAGTGCTAGCAACAGGGGGATTAGCGGGAGCTTGTGTTGCTTGAACAGAAGGAAGCACTCCAGGACCAATCAACCCTTTCAAGAATGACATGATCTGTCGAGCTAACACTGGGTCTATGAGAAGAACACCGGTAGTCTCAGCCTGCATCTCTTCCTCTTGTCCAACCTCCTCAACATTGTCAACCTCAATATCCTCTACTATCTCTTTATGATGTACGGGAGGGGCCTCATTTTGGGGAGCAATTTCGACCGGTACTCCATCTCTAGTATGCGCCACTCCTCCTCAGCCTCTACCCCTAACTCTTTCTCAAACCCTGCCGCAATTGCGACCTCTTGCTGCAGATTCCTCAGCTGGAGCATTGACGGGAACTATGGGCCTGACGACGTTGAATCTAGTGTTAACTATTTGCGGACAAAAGAGTGAAGGAGGTTAGATACCAATTTGAATCACCAGATATCAATTGGAATCAAGTCATAGTACGAAAGGAGACAAGAGAAAACACAGAGATTTCCTAAAGTCCTATAGCCTCTCGAAGAAAAGTAAAGGTATCCACGTACCGTTTCGTAAGACTCATTTTGGTACATCAAGATCAACGAACCTAGGCTCTAATACCAACTTTGTCACGACCCAGACCATCGTGATTGGCACCCACACTAACCCTCCGGTGGGAGAACCACTACTACAACCCAAACCAAGACACTAAACCAAAACTAAAGCATGTAAGGATACGAAAATATGAATAATATCTAAAAACTGAAGTTCCCATAAACTTCCAAAAGAACTAACCTGAAATTCAATATACCAAAACATCTAATAATGAACCAAAGTCTAAACAAGAAGAGGTGCAAGCCCATACTAAACAAAAATTCCTAATGCAATAGTCTAAGTCTGAAATGGTGAACATAGACGAAAGAGAACTCATGGCAGCCCGAAAGAACTGGATCACCCTTGAATTTGAACGATCATTGATCTTCTAAGCGATGTCTGTCAATAGCCGCCTGAAGATGCCCTGTACTCAACAAAGAAAGAGAAAGTGCAATATCAGTACACAACCACAGTGTACTGGTAGGATCACGCAACTATCCCACTAAGTGTGCCATACATAAGTCAATACAACAATATAATCACATGCATATATCGAACATACACAATATTATCAACATTTACGAACAACGAATAACTTCACATTTCTCAAGATACACAATTATGACAAGTTATTAGTCCTCTCATAGAACCCAGACCCAAACAGTTAGCATACCGGAACGTGGTACCCAATCCAATGATTATGTCAGAACGTGGCAACCGATCCCATAATTATGTTGAAATGTGTCAACCGATCCAAGTTAGTGTGTCGGAACGCAACACCCGATCCATTCAACAAGACACAATCACAATCACAAAGTACATTCTCATAATCATACAATCAAGTCATGATTCATGGCATCCATCATTCATATATCTTCATTTACAATTAATGTGATCAATAATGTAACATTCGCATACAAACATGTATCATAATGAAGTAAGAACAAACATACATCACACAATTATAGAATCACAACCATCACCTACCTCAAACAAGCTTGAAACCCTAAGAAACTTGATCCTTTCCTTTTCGGATTCATTTTGCTTGTTCTTGGTCTACAAACAATTAATATAATACGGGAATGAATAAATAATCACCAATTACCCGGATTACTAACAATTCTAACAACCCTAGATCATACCCATAATCCCAAGTATCCAAATTAGGGTTGTTTCCACCATAGATTCTAGATCAAAATCCTCCCCCATCGATAATTACTCATTCTATTACGTTCTACTGATCGAAAAATGGATTCAGGGAGTTTAAATCTTACCTTTAGTCTCACGAATGGTGGAAATTATCAAGAATCGCCTTGGGTTCGTTCCTTAGCTATAAAAATTGAAAAATGCAGAATAAAGACGTTTTGAGCTTTATTTATGACTTTAAGTTGCGTCTGGCCTGCCACAACGGCCCTCACCCCGCTACAGCGGCCCTCACCCCGCTACAGCGACCCCGACAAAGCGACCAAAACCATCGCCAAAGCGGCTTGCACAAAATAGTGAGCTATTTTAATAATTCCAAGACCCCCATTTCTCAACACACCTTTAACCAATGAAGCTCAGTATAATACCGTGCACGCTAAGATCGATTTCGAGAGTTCTACTCACCCGAATTCAATTTCGTAAAGTCATACGGATTCCTTAACGACTTATCTAACTACTCATGTAATCAAAATCATAAATAAGTCACCCAACTGTTACCAGACTTCCCTACACCTCAAAGACTCTGATTTCGTCCAAATCTAGACTAGGTTGAGATATTCCAAGTTACTACGAAAATGTTTTCCAAAATTGTTCCCCGTTGAATTTTCTATAACGACGGAACCTGGTCGTTACATTTAGCCCAACTATACCAATTCTAAGTCCAAGTCCATCAAAATCCATTTTAGTTTTAACCTACCCTACTTCACATAAAATAGTCACACTGTCTCTTAATTGAATCAATTTGTTCGTGTAATGATAACTCTAGTATTGCTTAATTGAACGGACAAAATTTTAGTGGATTGTTCATATGCTAGGTGTTTATGTCTATTGAGATACACGAGTCCTAAAAAAATTACTCCCTTCGTCCCATTTTATTAGACATTTTTCAGATTTCGAGATTCAAACAAGTCTATCTTTTACCACAATTTTTTCATAGATCTTTTAAATTATTAATTATTGTGACTTATAATACTTTTTACGTAGTTTACGAATATATAAATTTCATTTCAAAAAAATTGAAGATTCCATGCGCAAATTCTCGGTCAAACTTAACTGTTTGACTCTCAAAAAATGAAAAAGGCCACATAAATTGGGAAGAGGGAGTATTACTTTCAAACCAAATAAACCAAAAAAACTGAACCAAATCGAACCAAACCGACAATAACCAAACGGCCAAACTGGTAGTTATTTTTTTTGTTTGATTTGGTTAGGTTTTAGAAATTTAAAAACCGACTATATTTGTTTGATGTTGGTTTTGGTTTTAATCAATAACCGATCCAAACTGAACCACGAACACCCCTATATATTAATAATAGATACATCAAATTAAGATGCATTAAATTTCCAAAATTAATTGTGCATGTACTTAAAAATCCTCAATTACTCCTCTAATTAAGGAAATTAGTTACAACCAATTAATTTAAATAAATAAAATATGATTTCGATCTTAAAATTCGGCAGATACATGTATCTCGCGGATTCAGACTCACTTATCCTAAGCACGAGATATGATAGAGGAAGTAATATTTGAAACTATCAGGAATCTTAGTAAATAGGACCTAAACTAGTGGAATTTATGTAGTTTTCCCCAATGTAATACCAATTACTCCCTCTGTCCCTGATTACTCATCCAATTTTCTTTTTTACTAGTCTATTTTGACAAATTAAGATAAAAATAATTTTTTTGTCAATTATATCTCCAATTAATTAATTTTAAAAAATAATTTTTTTTTTTAAGAATCTTAAATTTTTAATTCATCGTCTTCATAATTAATAGAAATAAAATGATAAACTCAATATATCAATTAAGCGTGAAATGCAATAATCAGACAATTGATCTATTTTACCCCCATTCTAACTTTCTGATTATACAAGCTATCCAAATTGACTCCATCCTCCTTGGGTTCCGTTGTGCTCTTCTCCTGTCTCTTTCTCACAGGTTGGCATACATCGACTTCTCTATTGTGGATGGCGACAATGATGGCGGAGGGCAACACTTTGAAGATGACCTGTATGCGATGTCCACTGACGATATTCTTAGGGTTGCGCTTCTACCTGACAACAAAATTTGAATTTTAAAGATTCCAAATTTACTTTATTTAAATCTTGACACTCTACTGTGGATTTTAATTTACTTGATTTGAATGTTGAATTTTAGGAAGAGCTGCAGAGAACGAATCTAGAATTGGACTCATTCAAGGAAAAAATAAAGGAGAATCAGGAGAAAATTAAGTTGAACAAGCAACTTCCTTACTTGGTCGGCAACATTGTTGACGTATCTTATTATTACTTTTAAATGCTCCATAATTACAAATTGATGAGAAAAGAATATGAGTGGGTTATGGTTTGTAACAACTTTTGATTTTGGTGAAAAGAATGGGTTTTGGTTGTTTGTTTGGTGTTTTAGAGTGTCAGATATCTCGTCTAGTTGCTCTATAATTGGGTAACTGATATCTTCTGCGTGTTTGTTGTTAGATAGCTACTTCTAGGTGTCTATATTCCAGAATTATGAAACCAAGGCTTTTATACCCTCAATTAAAGCTTTGGGAGTGTTTTAGTATACTATTTTCTAATAGTGTAAGTAGACGCGTGGCTCTGTTCCTTCAATTTTTTATTTGTTTTGTTGGGCATCAACTTCTCTTGGAATAAGACTTGTAATCATCCTTCAATACAGATATTGACGGTCTACGGATAAGGTAGCATGGAAAGATTTTGAATATCTAAAAAAAGAAAAGAAAACATTTCAGGATGAGGCTATAAACCACAATATAGCTAATGAGAAGGCATTTAGTGGAAGAGAATACAACAACGAGAACATCACCAACAATGCCTCAATCTCAAATGATTCAGGTTTGATTATATGATTCTGACCATATTTCTCCAATTAAATTCATCTCATGCCAACATTAAATAAAATACAAATTAAAAAGTATTAAAAATTATTTATATTTTCTTATGGCATATAAATATCTAGTAAGGCCAAAAGCGTCCTAAAAAGTAAACAAACTACAGTAGATGCACTAACATGACTAAAACATAGTATCCACTTCCTGCCATTGTGTTGTAGAAAGCACCTATCCTTTCCATCTCCCAAGTCATTTAAATTCTTCCTGAGGTGTGGATGGAATCCTGGCATGTTCATATTTTAGAAACAGTGGCCTGCTTCCGGAGGTAGGATGTGTAAGTTTGGGTAAAGTTTTTTCAGAGGTCTTTGATCTATCCATTTGTCCTCCCAGAAAGACACTTTCAAACCATTTCCCACCTTGAAACTGATTCTGGATGGTAATAGTGGTCAAAGGTTTCTAATTGATCTCCTGGTGATGCATCCTGTAACACCCCAGAAAATTTTTGAGCTAAGACTCGAACCGTTCTTCGTAATGAGTGAGATATCACGAAGGAATTTAAAATTTTCTTAAGTGTTAAGGTCACTAGATGTAGTACCTTGAGTTCCAAGAAGAATTAAAGAGAATTCATTCAATTCATTCCTTAGTTCTTTTGAGTTTAGGGTCAACTTTAAACGACCATAACTCAGGATGAGTTAGGTGTACCATGAGAAGGCAAATGAAAGTTCTTTGAATTATCTTTCCAACGCCACTGAGTTTGCTAAGTTTCGAGTTCGGATGAGTGAGATATGTCTTTTTAAATCAGGCTGTCCAATTAAGGAAAGTTACCCGAAAATAGTGAGGGCTATTTTGGTCTTTTCCTTACCCAAACAGGTTTAATTCCTTTTTAATAAGGTTTTAGGGGTCTAATCTGATTAGGTTTAGTTTTATAATCCTAATATACACCTAGGGTTTTAGTTGAGAGTTCAAGAAGAGAAAAGAAGAGAAAAGAGGAAAGGATCAAGGCGTTCATCGAGGTTCTTAAGTTTTATTGCGGATTTTCGCCATGGGTTTGATCCCTAAGAAGTATGTAAGCTTCCATAGTGTTGGGTTCGTTCACCCACACTCCAATCATGTTAAATTCAGCGTTAAATTCGTTCTACAAAGTTGAAGGTTTGATGTTCTTGAATTGTGTTCTTGGAATTGGCTTTCGCTCTTGAGTTTAGATGAGATTGATGAGTTCTTTAGGAAATTGTGTTTTTTTTGAGTTGTTTTTTATTAGATTCTTGTGTACATGTATTGGGTATTTGAATCTAAAGTGAAATTGAGAAAATGAATTGAATTTAGGCGAATTGGGGTTAGAAAATGAAGAAGGAAAAAGTCGGGCATAAACTGGGTACCAGATGGTCGCGGACCTGTTCCTCAGAAATAGAACTTTTCTCTCCGCGATGCGGAGTGGTCACGGACCCCTCTGCCTCAAAATTTATTTTGCGACCAAATATTAAAATGCATCTCCACATCGTAGACTTGCTTCCAGACAGTGATTTCTTGATCGTTTCTCATGTTTAACTATCTAAAAACACTCCTAAACATCACAATATCTTTCCTATCACAAAATCATAACCTTGAATTCATAATTCAAATTCAAGGTAGAGTTAAGAGTTAAGTCTTGAGAGTTCTTTCGAACTATTTAAGAAAGTCTCTTTTAGTTTTTTTGAGGAGTCTTCTACAAATTCAAATAACTTGTTTCAAGACTCGAGTAAGTGAGTATCAGAATGAGGAGAAAGTTTTCATGAGTCTACTTTATCATTTACGAGACCCTTCATATTATGAACCATAACTCTGGAATTCATAATTCACATTCAAGAGAGAGTTAAGAGTAGAGTTCAAAAAAGTCTATGAGTTCAATTGTGAATCCTTTGAGATCAATTATCAATTTGAACTCAGTTTTGAGGAAGTAAGTATGAGAATGAGAAGATTTGTATGCATAAAATCCATAATGTTCTTTAGACCCTCGAGTCAAGTCGTTCATGCCCATAAATTCTGCATGAACTTCGTAAACTGAGCATCTTTGAGAGGAGTAGCATCTTCAAGTTCTAAGTCTTGAGTATTGAGTTCCTAATCCCTTTTGAGAGTTTATATCTAATCATGGGACTATTACATATAACCCATGAAGTCCTTGAGTTGAGTTGTTCATGCCCATAATTCCACATGAACCCTATGAGTCAAACATCCTTGATACGAAGTAGTATCATAAAGTCCTTGAGTTGAGATTGTTCATGCCCATAATTCCGCATGAACCCTCTGAGTTGAGTATTCTTAAAATGAGTATTACCATTGAAGTTCTTGAGTTCTGAGTTGTTGAGTATCGAGTATTGAGTTTTATGTATCGTTATTAAAAACCTTGAATTGAGTCGTTCACGTCCATAATTCGGCATGAACTTTATTCTGAGAAGTCTTTTACAAAATATATCTAAAACTTGATTTAAGAATTGAGCACTTGAGTTGAGAAAGAGTAGAGTCAAGTTCATTTTCTTTAAAATGATATATGGGAACTAAGTATTCCCAAGAGTAAATGTTTTCACATTTAAAAGAAAAGGAAACTGAGATTTCCAAAAGAGTTTTGAGCAGTTTGAATAACATCTCTTTTTAGAGAAAGATTTTGAGTAATAATCTCAAACCACAGAAAGAGTTATGTTTTTAAACATATGAGCTGAGTATATTTTTGGGAGTAGTATTGAGCACCGATAAGGGGATGACTTCAGTTAACTCAAGTCTCCATAAACTATGTAGCCAACGTGGGTAGAAAGGGTCATACATTTTAGATGATTCCTTAATGTTTTTTAGCATAGACTAGTGGATCCACTTAGTTGAGAGGTTCTATACCCCAGAAAAGTATAGGACAGTTCTGACAACATGGGCGACACGTTGTATCATCACATAGCTCATAGTGATGGTCTTGTCCCGACTTTCATCTTTGTCAGTTAGAGGCTTCATTGATAGACAATAGAGTTTTAGAAGTCTGTTCATTTATTTTGTTAAATGTTTTGAAGACTTAAGTTTCCTATTTTATGGCGAGTTGAATATATTATTTTTATTCAGTTTTTAAGCTTTGTATGCTTGAGTTATTCTTCCACTTGTAGTCAGCCAGGATGAGGGTTCGCTTGGGGACCAGCAATGATTCTCGAATGCCAGCCACGTCCAGGGTGTAGACTCGGGTTGTGACACATCCATAGGGGGCTAATCACCATCTTTGTCATCCACATATCCACCGTTTCATATTTTAATTTGATAACCTCTTTCCATATCATATTTTCCATGTTACAAATTTCCAAAGCCATTTCATCATTAGGCTTTTGTTTTGCATCTTCGTATCCCTAATCCCCACTCCCTTTTCCTTCTTGATTTTTGTTGCTTCCTCTCATTCGACTAGATGGAGTTTTTTTTCTTGTCTTCATTTCTATGATAGAAGAAGTTTCTTCTTAGAACATATATCCTCTTTATCGCATCGTTTAGAGCAGGTAACTCAAACATCTTATATGCAAGAAGTGCATCAAAAACAATTAGACATGACAATCTGCCTCTTAAAGAGAGGGACTGACTCTTCCATTTGGTTAACTTCTTTTCACACTTTACTATCACCCAATTCTGGATCTCTCTAGGTTTACTTTTGGCTCCTAGGGGCATGCCTAAATAGATGGTTGGTTACTCCCCTACACTACCACCCAAGACTACTGCCTAGCTATTCATATTTGCAACTTCATTGATAGGATAAATGAAGCTCTTTCCCTAGTTGATATGTAGCCCAAAGTCTGCTTCAAAAATGATGAATATCACCCTCAGGATTAGCATCTGTTCGGTCACTGCCTCACAAAACACTTGAGTATCATTTTCATAATGCAGGTGAGTTATATCAAGATTATTTATTGCTTTGTTGTCCACCTAAAATCCCTTGGCCTAACCTTCTCCTTAGTTGTTTGAATCATGTTGCTTATTCTTTCCATTGCTAAGATTAATAGAAAGGGTGACAAGCCTCTCTTCATGAAAATAGACAGCAAGACGACACATTGTAACCAAGGAACTAACAAAACAAGTGAGGGAACATATCAAAATCAGGGGTGTGTAGGAACTTAAGAGGCTGACCATTTATATGAAGTTTGAAAGTAATGGTTCGAGAATTAGGGGAAAAGGAAAAGCTACAAATACATGATGAATGTGAAGATAATATTATGGAATGAGGATTAAATTGCAGAGATTAAGAGGAGAATTATCAACAACATTTTTTTTGGAATGGAAAGCAACTGTCGTATGTTTGAAGGAAACAAAGTTAGAAGGTGAAAATAGGGAGGAAATTAGACAGGTGTGGGGCAGAAGGGGAGTTAAATTCAGTCAACTGGAGGCTAGTGGTACTAGAGGGGGGATTCTAATGCTTTGGGATAGTAAGCATTGGGAGGGGAAAGTTGTGGAAAGTTGTTCCAATACTCTGACTTATGGATTCAAATTAACAAATTGTGATTTTGAATGGCATATGATAGGGGTGTTTACACCTACCTGTATCTTGAACGACAAGAAGTATAGTGGGAAATTAGAGTTGTTGGGAGTTTATTGTCTAGACCTTGGATCTAGGGGGTGACTGCAATATTGTTAGGTATACTTCAAAGAGGAAGAATTGTTCAAGGAACTCCATTGTGTGATTGAATATTTTGATATGATTGAGGATGTGGAGTTTATTGATCCTCAACTAGAGGGATGTAATTACACATGTATAAGGGACAACAATATAAAATATGGCTCCAGAATTGATAGAACAATGTACTTTATTGAATGGGGGGAAATTCAACTGTGTAAGCAGGAATTGATGCCAAGCGTATGTTCAAAATTTCAGATTTCTCACCAATTGCACCCATAAAAGTGGCAGTTGGACCTATACCAAATCCTATTTTAAATTTGAAGGGTGATGGTTGGAGATTAAAGGCTTTAATGAAAGAATCAAAGAGTGGTGGACATCTTTTGAGTTTGAAGGAAGGCCAAACTATATCCTAGCTTTTAAGTGGAAAGCTTTGAAGACCAAATTTTAAAAGAGTGGAGCTGAATGAGTGGAGTAAGTGTTGGAAATATATATTATTAATCATATGTTTAGATATAGTATTTATTATAGAATAATTATTTATTCATTTTTGATAGATCATATATTCGTTTATGGTGTTTGTGTTTACTTATATAGTAGATGATTTAGTGTATAGAGTTTTAGCTTATACACAGAGGATCAAAACATTGGTTCTTACAAGTATAAAGTTTTTTTTGTTCACAATCTAAGATGGGAAATGGACATGCCATCGGTACGATTGTAGCACAAGATTATATGTAGTTTATCTTGATTATGGGAATGGTATAGTTCCAACTTCTTGTACTAGTGCATTTTGTATATATTGAACGCGACCGAGTAGAGATAGTTGTTTTAGACTAACTGACAAAAGTATATTCTCTAAACTATTAAATGTACTCATATTCTTAATCTTGATATAACAATTATGACATGTTTATGTTAATTATCGTTTGATTTTTTAAAAGGTGAGATTCTAAGATAGGTCAATATTCCTAGTAGATTGGATGATTATAATATCTATTAGTGAAATAATAAGTTAGTTGACGGAATCCATGTCACGATATAAATATTGATGATATGTTATTTTGAGAAGTTTATGAGTTTTCATCGTGTCAAACCTTGCAAGTGGATTTATGAATCCGACACATGAAATAAGTTAAGCAGTGCCCTAAAGGAAATTGATCATTGAATTAAATTCGTTAGTAATTTAATTTGTTGATTAGTATCTGTAATCTTAACATGGGGAATTACATATGTTTTTAATGGGAAATTTCAAAATATAGATAGAGGAGTACAATTACGAATTTCTAGTGAAATGATTTGTAATTTATTATGGTAAGAATAATTCAAATTAATTATTTAGAATTATTTCCATAATATGAAGCCTCAATAATTAATTTTGTCGTCCCTATCGTGCCCATATTTAACTAGAACTCAGAATCTATTCTAAAGGGAAAAGGGAGAAGTATGTGTCTTTCTCTATTCTAATGAAAGGGAGAAGTACATGACTTTTTCTATTCTAAGGAAAGGGAGAAGTACATGACTTTTTATATTCTAAGGAAAGGGATAGGTACATGTCTTTTTATATTCTAAGGAAAAACGTGATGTTTCCTTTCCTCCATGGACTAGGAAGAAATCTCTATAAATAGAGGTTCTTCTAACCGTTGAAAGGAGATAGTTTTATATACGGTACTTTACCAACCAAGTATTGAGAGTTCAGAAGTGAACTTGGGATCATTGTAGAAGACCACAGAACTGTCGTCCAGTTTGTGGACTAGCTTGTGGATTCGCTTGAAGGTATCTGCTCACGCTTCAAGAGGTAATTCTTGAATTAAATTTCAGAAAGGTTATGTGCTCTAGCATGATTATATGTGTTCTAGCATAAGCCATGTGTTGTTTATTATTCATGTAAGTGGTATGATTATGATATGCTTTCACTGTGCATATAGTTTTCCAACAGTAAGACTATTATGGGAACCTAGGGGCTCAGAAGTAGAATGTTTTGAGACAATTAACTTAATTATAATAGATTTAGTTGCACAGATCTTTAGAGGAAGATGAAATAACAACAAGATTAGCTTTAACTATGGAATTTGAAGACATTGCAAAAAGGGAGGAAATTGCTTCGAGACAAAAGGTTTAGGGCTACGTGGTTAAAGCATGGGGATAGAAACAATAGGTTCTTCTACAGAACTGCAAATGCTCACAGAAGAATGAACACAATTACAAAGCAGAAAGTGAGAGGAGAAATATTGAGCAATCACGAAGAGGTACAAAAGGAGATAGTTACATTTTATGAAAAGCTTTATTCAGAAATAGAAGACCGGAGGCCAAACCTAGAAATGAGGAACTGCCGTATGATTGGTGAAGAGGAAAACAACCTGTTAAAGGCAATAGTAGAGGAACATGAGATTCTACAATGTATCAAATCTTGTGCAGGTGACAAAGCACCAGAGCTAGATGGTTTCTCTATGTCTTTTTTAATCTAGTGTTGAGACACTATCAAATCTGATTTGGCAGCTACAGTACAAAATTTGCAGAAGGAAGAAATTTTTGAAAGAAGCATAATGCTACATTTGTAGCATTAATTCCAAAAAAAAGTGGGAGGCATAGAGCTAACTGATTTCAGACCGGTAAGCTTAATAGGAGTATACAAGATTATAGCCAAACTCTTGGTAGAAAGATTGAAGAATGTGATCCACATTCTAGTGAACAGACAACAAATGGCCTTCATAAAAGGGAGGCAAATCATGGATGCAGTATTGATAGAAATTGAGTATGTAGAGTCTAGAAGAAGAAGCAAACAACCTGGAATCTTGTGCAAACTTGACATCTAGAAGGCCTATGATCAATTTATTGGAACTTTTTTATACTGATGATGCAAAGAATGGACTTTAGAGCTAAGTGGATAAGATGGGTGAAATACTGCATTAGCATAGTGAAGTTCTCGGTCCTCATAAATAGGACCCATGTGGATTCTTCTCTTCTCAAAGGGGACTGAGACAGGGTGATCCTTTATCCCCTTTGTTATTCATCCTAGCAATGGAAGGTCTAAGTAACTTGGTACATACAGCTAGGGAAAAAGAGTGGATCAGGGGATTTCAGGTGGACAATAGAGTTATAAACTACCTTTCATCTACAATATACAGATGACACTCTAGTTTTTTGTGGAGCCAGATGCTGATACTAAGGGCGATTTTCATCATTTTTGAAGCTGTTTCTAGGCTAAATATCAATTGGGGGAAGAGATACATATACCCCACTAATAAAGTATCAGAGGTGGATAATTTGGCAACTATTCTGGGCGGAAGAGTAGGGGAATTACCTACCATATACCTATATAGAATGCCTTTGGGAGCCAAAAGTAAATCAATGGGGATTTGGTATGGGGTGAGAAAAATGTGAGAAAAAATTGACCAATTGGAGGAGTCAATACCTTTCTCTGGGGTAGATTGACCATGGTCAATAGTGTTCAGGATATACTGCCTACATATAGGATGTTAGTATTCCCTGCCCCTGACAAGGTGATCAAGAGAATAAACATGCTAAGAAGGAATTTTCTTCGGCAAGGAAATGAAGACGAGAAAATTCCATCTTGTCAAATGGGAAGAGGCCATAATTAGCAACAAGGAAGGGGAGAGTGGGGTTCAAGAATATGAAAATGCAAATCAAAAGCCTAATGATGAAGTGGTTATGGAAATTTATTACATGATAGAACATGTTGTGGAAGGAGGTCATTTGTGCAAAGTATGAAATGGAGGATAAATGGATTACAAAAGCAGTGACCATTCATTATAGTTGTAGTATTTGGAGATCAGTTAGGAATATATGGCCACAATTCTTATCCAAAATAAATTTCAAAGTGGGGAATGGACTCAAAGTGGCTTTTTGGGAGGACAAGTGGATAGCTCAGAGAACTTTGAAGCAACTATTCCCTAATCTACACCTACTAAGCTTTCAACAACAAGTAATTGTTGCTAAAATGTGGATAAGTCAGGAATGGAACCTTCATCACAAAGAAATCTTAATGATTGGGAGGTAGAAAGGATAGGTGCTCTCTATAACACCTTGGCCCCTCAACAATCTAACTGGGGAAGAAGATACTGCAAGATGGAAGATAGGTAACAAAGGAGTTTTCTCTGTGAACTCAGCATACAAGAACCTCACCACTTCAAACAACATGATCGAACAGTGGCCTTTGGAAGATGATATGGGGGACAAAAATTCCATATAAGGTTAATTGTTTCACATGGCTGCTGACCAAAGAAGTAGTACTGACACGGGAGAACATGAAGAAGTGGAAATACCAATTGTGTTCCAGGTGCTACTTATGTGAAGAACAAACAGAGACAGGCAATTATCTTTTTTTACATTGTAAATGGGCAAACCTGATATGAAGAATATTCATTTGTCTGAGGAAAATCACTTGGGTGAAACCAAGGAACATTGAAGGAGTATTGAAGTGTTGGATGAGAGTTGGCAATGCTACAACAAAGGATGAGAGATAGAATATTATACCAGCTTATCTATGGTGGACAGTGTGGAAGGAAAGAAATCAAAAATGCTTTAAAGGAAAACAAAGTAATATGCAGAATTTTAAGATGATCTGTCTGGCTTTGTACTATTATTGGTGTGAACAAAAAGTGTTAGGATAAACTGATGAAACTTTTGATGTTTAAGACTATTTGTAACAAAAAGTACAAATAGGTCTCCTAGGTTGTAATACTTTTGGAAGGGGGACTACACTTTGATGTAGTACATCTGTGGATATGGACTAAAAAGTTACATGTCTCAATAAAAAAAAGAGGTGGAGCCCATGCACATGGAAATCAGGAAAATATGAAAAGGAGTTGCTTAAAAAAATTATTGTATTTGACAATATTCAGCAGGACAAACCTTTGTCAGATGATGAAGTAATTGAAACGACAAGTTTAACTAAGGAGTTTGAAGACTATGCTAGAAAGGAAAAGATAGCTTGGAGGCAAAGATCAAGGACAATGTGGATTAAGCAAGGAGACAAGAACACTAAATTCTTCCGGAGGGTTGTAAATGTTCACAAGAGAGCCAATCACATTGATAAATTGGTGGTGGTAGGTAATGAACTAACAGAAGCAACAAATATCAAGAGGCAGGTGATTTTATTAAATAAGATGTATTGTGAGACTGAAAATTGCAGACCTGCTTACAACATGAATCCATGTGCAGTGATCAGCGGGGAGGAGCAACAAGATTTATAGAAGCCTTTTGAAGAAGATGAGGTCCTGAAGGTGCTCAAGGCATGTGCAATAGACAAGGCACCGGGTCCAGATGGGTATACTAAGGCCTCATTTGTTCTCATTAAGATTAAGATGTTTGTATTTGAATGCACATATGAATGATTAAGATCTTGTCAGTAGATTTGAACACTGAATTATTAAGATTGTTTATATATATATAATTTGTTAATATGTAAACACAAAAAATATTACTCCCTCTGTCCAAATTTATGTGACACTTTTCATTTTTCGAAAGTCAAATATTTTAAGTTTGACCGTGAATTTGCACATGAAATCTTCAATTTTTTTGAAATGAAATTTATATATTTGTAAACTACATAAATAATATTATAAGTCACAATAATTGGCAATTCAAAATATTTAAAGGATATATGAAAATTTTATGATCAAAGATAGACTTGTTTGAATCTCAAATCCAAAAAGTATCACATAAATTGGGTCGGAGGGAGTATAATTCAAATAAAATAGTAGTTAAATATTACATTAACAAAATGTTAGAAAAACATGTTATTTTTTGATAAATGTTAAGATATTTGAATTATAAATAAATATTTTATGTTTGATAAAAATAAAATGGAACTACTTGGACTACATATATAAATTATAATAATACAATAGTTGTTAGAAAAAAATGTAGTCATATTTTATCAAAAAATTAATTAATTCAACACAAACTAATCTTAAATAAATAAGTGGAGCATCTTTTATGTTCTATAATGTGTTTGTCATGTACTCTTCTTTAAAAGAAATAATGAACATGATACATTCAAATAATTTTAAACAAATTTATAAATATTTTGATTTCAACAAATATATTAATAAAGTTGCTTTGCAACTTTAATCAAACAATTTTGTTACAATAAATTCTATCAATTCTTGATAAACAAGCAACAAGGACAAAAATCAAAAGTTTAAGGGAAATAATTGGATACCTAACAAAGTTGGAGAATGAGAGATCCTTGAACTTTTTTTTAAGAAAACAGTATGGAGCACAAGATTTTCTCGAAAATAAAAGTGTCTTCAAAAGAGTTGAATGAGAATAAGGCTCTTTCATAGATATGATTCATTCAGACTCTTTCAGACCCATTAAGAGATTTTCAGGTAGAAAAAAAAAGCACTTAATGACCTAATGTCTAACCATTTAGATTTAAGTGCAAACAAATGAGGCCTAAGAGTTTTTTCATTAAGTGCTGGGAATTTAATGGGGGATGTGATGGGTACTATCTAGAACTTCCATTATTGGGAAGTTTTTGAAAAGAGCCTCAATGCAACTTACATTGCACTCATCCCCGAGAAGAATGGAGCCAAAAAAATAGAGAGATTTTAGACTAATCAGTCTGATTGGAAGTGTCTACAAGTTGATTCCAAAATTCTTATGAAGAGACTAAAGAAGGTGATGCCAAAGCTGGTAAACACTCAACAAATGGTCTTTCTAAAAGGAAGACATTGATGTTTCTCTCATTGCAAACGAATGTCTGGACTTATGATTGAAGGATAAAACCCCAGGCATAATGTGTAAATTGGACATAGAGAAGGCATATGATCATGTTAGTTGGGAGCATTTGCTTGGAATTTTACGTAGTATGGGTTTTGAGAGGAAGTGGATTAGATGGATGAGGTTCTACATTAGCACTGTCAGGTTCTCATTACTGATAAATGGTTCTCTTAAAGGTTTCTTTCCAGAAAGCAGAGGCTTGAGACAAGCCTCTCACCTTTCTATATTTGCTAGTCATGGAAGGCATAGTATGATCTAAACAACTCACGAAAATGATGTAAGGGGCTATAATGTGGTCAAAGAAGTGAATACTGAATTGGAAATCACCCATATGCAATATACAATATGCAGAAGACAACTTTGATTTTTTGTGATGCAGAAGACAACCAACTAAAACTTTTAAGGATAATCCTCATACTTTTTGAGTTGATATCAGGGTTGCACATTAGTTAGAGAAAGAGTCACATCTTTCCAATCAATGATGTGCCCAGAATACAACATCGATTGGATATTTTGGGTGGAGAAATAGGACAGTTACCCTCAACTTACTTGGATATGCTTTTGGGTGTCAAAAGCAAATCCAAAGAGATCTGGAATGTAGTGGAAAGATATGAGAAACGATTTGTAACATCTTGAAATTTGAAATAACTAGGAAGAAACTAATAATTGGAAATAGTCATTTTTGGAAAGAATGAAAATCTGGAAATTTATTTAAGTTAGGAAAAGTTAAGTTTTAGTCAACTTCAAATAACCATAACTCCTAACTCAGGATGATTTAGGTGTACTTCCAGAAATGGTTGGAAATATCTTGGAATGATCTTTCAAACGCCGCCAAGTTTACACGATTCCGAGTTCGTATGAGTAAGTTATACCCTTTGGAAGTTGGGTTATTCGTATAAGGAAATGCCCAATCCAGATTTTGGAAGGGTAATTTAGTATTTTCCTTACCTAATTATTCTAATTCATTTTTAGGAGATTAATTGGGGTAAAACCATATTTTGGTCAGTTTAGAAAAATTAGAGTTCACGCTAGGGCTTGGAGAAAAGAAAAAAGAGGAGAAAGGAGAAGAGAAACCGAGATTCGTCGATTTCGTCAAGGATAGCTTGTGGATTTCGTCGGGGGTGATCCCTAAAAAGGTATGTGATATCACATAGCGTTGGGTTAGTTCACCCACGCGCCAATCAAGATTCAATTCAACAAAATATGTATGATTTGAAAGTAAATCCTTTGAGTTCTTGAGGAAATTCGTTTGAATTCTTATGGGTTGTACAGTTGAAGTTTCTTGCGATTTGATTCATGTTTCCGGGTGTAATTTCAGTTTAAATCTTTCATATATTGAGGGTATAAATGATCCTAAGTGTTTGGGGAAAGAACCATTGAATTTTAGAGGGTTTAGAGTTGAAAAACGGAGAAGAAAAGTCGCCAGACACCTGGGTAAGGGGGGTGGGGCGTCACGCCAGCCAGCGCCCCCCAAAGTAGTCCCTAAATGTGGGTTTCTTGGGAGACGCACCAGCCAGAGTGCCCCAACTTGTTCTCTGAATGTTGAGGGCTGGCATCCCACGCCTCTCAGAGCACCAGGGACGCCAGTTCTCCCCATTCGTTCCCCACCTTTCCGTACGTGTTCCTTAGTAATGTACCTATGTTTTCTAGTTGATTCCAACACTCTAAGGTACATCCAAACATCATGAAATCATCCATAAACATGAGATCATGAACCTTGAATCCATAATCCAATTCAAGGAAAGTTAAGATCAAAGTCAAGAGAAGTAAGAGTCAAGTCAAGAGAAGTTCTTAGAGTTTTCCAAAAGTCTTTTTCAAACATTTTAACTTTGTTTTAAGACTTAAGTTTTGAATTCAGTAAGGAGTAAAGTTGAAGTTCATTTCTTCAAAAGTATATGGGGACTAAGTATTCCCAAAGAGATTTAAAATGTTTTCACATTTAAATAAGATCGGAAACTGAGATTTCCAAAGAGCCTTTAGGCTATTTTTCAGAAAAAGTAATCGCTTTCTAAATGAAGCAAGAGGGGAAACTTTGATTTCCAAGATAGCCTTTGAGCTAAGTTTTCGAGCACTAATCTCAAATCACAGAAGAAGTATGTTTTTAAAACATAAAGAGCTAGTATATTTTGGGAGTAGTATTGAGCACCGATATGGGGGAGAGTTCAGACAACTCACAGCCCCCGTAAACCATATAACCATCATGGGTAGAAAAGGGTCATACTTTTTAGATGAATCATTTTCACAATAGACTAGTGGATCCACTTAGTAGTTCAGGTCCTATACCTTTGGCCGGGTATAGGATGCGCTGGCAGCGTGAGGTAGATCGTTGTATCATCACTATTGCTCTTATGTGATGGTTGTCGGTTAGAGAAACTCCCACAGAAAAAGTATGTTTTTAAAACATAAAGAGCTAGTATATTTTGGGAGTAGGATTGAGCACCGATATAGGGGAGAGTTCAGACAACTCACAGCCCCCATAAACCATATAGCCATCATGGGTAGAAAAGGGCCATACTTTTTAGATGAATCATTTTCCCAATAGACTAGTGGATCCACTTAGTAGTTCAGGTCCTATACCTTTGGCAGGGTATAGGATGCGCTGGCAGCATGAGGTAGATCGTTGTATCATCATTATAGCTCTTATGTGATGGTTGCCGATTAGAAAAACTCCCACAGAAGTTATTGTATTTTTACATACATCAATTTATTGTATTTTTACATACATTTCAGAGTTATGTTGTATCCTTGTATATACACAGAGTTGACATCATGTTTTTAAACAGCTTTTCTTTATATTGCACTTGTTTTAAACTACTTTTTATTGAAATGAGTTCAGTTAAGTATTCATAAGTCGAGAAGAGCCAAGGTAAGTGTTTCTTCCAGATTCCCTTTCAAGCCTATGTTGTTTTAGCATTCCAACTCGCATACTCGTACATTCAATGAACTGATGCCAGTTGGCTTGCATCGTCTTATGATGCAGACACAGGTAACTAGGATCGGCATCCCAGCGCACCGTTAATCTAGTGAGCAGTTCAGAGTCAGTCGATGACCCTCCTTGCATTCCGTAGGATTTATTTTCATTGCTTTCTAGTTAGTTCATTAGGATGTTGTGGGGTTTGTCCCAACATCCATCTCAGTTGTTTTAGAGGCTTCATAGATAGTCAGATGTTAATCGAGGACACTATTCACTAAAACTTCAAATACCTAAAACTTAAGATTTTTCATTAGATATTTAGACTAATAAGCATTCGAGGACACTATTCTTATCAAAATAAAGCCCTAAATGAGTCCAATTTGTGGACACATCACACTTTGGTCTTATTTGTGAGAATAAAGGATGGTTCCCTTAGGATGTGTATAGACTACCATCAGTTGAACAAGGTTACCATCAAGAATAAGCATCCTCTTTCGAGAATTGATGATATTTTCGATCAGCTTCAGGGTGCTTCCTGTTTCTTAAAAATTGACCTCAGATCAGGCTATCATCAGTTAAGAGTAAGGGAATGTGATATTCTGAATACAGCTTTCAGAACCCGATATGGTCATTATGAGTTTTTGGTCATGTCCTTTGGTTTGACTAATACACCAGCAGCGTTCATGGACCTTATGAATAGAGTCTTCAAACCTTATTTAGATATGTTTGTTATCGTTTTCATTGATGACATACTAATCTATTCAAGGAATGAAGAAGATCATGCTAGTCATCTTAGAATAGTTCTTCAGACTTTGAAAGAAAAGGAGTTATATGCTAAATTCTCTAAGTGTGAATTTTGGCTTAAGTCTGTGGCATTCTTAGGCCATATTGTGTCTAGAGAGGGAATTAAAGTTGATACTCAGAAAACTAAGGCAGTGCAGAATTGGCCTAGACCCACATCTCCAACTGATATTAGGAGTTTCTTGGGTTTGGATGGCTATTATAAAAGGTTTGTAGAGGAGTTCTCGTCTATTTCATCCCCTTTGACCAAGTTAACTTAGAAGACAGTGAAATTTCAATGGTCTGAGGCTTGTGAGAAAAGCTTTCAGGAATTGAAAAAGAGGTTAACTACTGCCCCAGTTTTGACCTTACCAGAAGGTACGCAAGGCTTCGTTGTCTATTGTGATGCATCTAGAGTTGGTTTGGGTTGTGTGTTAATGCAGAATGGCAAAGTTATAGCTTATGCCTCCAGATAGTTGAAAGTTCATGAGAAGAACTACCCAACCCATGACTTAGAGTTGGCTGCTGTAGTATTCGCTTTGAAGATATGGCGTCATTATTTGTATGGTGTTCATGTTGATATATTCACTGATCACAAGAGCCTTCAGTATGTGTTTACTCAGAAAGAGCTCAATCTCAGACAGAGGAGGTGGTTATAATTACTCAAGGATTATGACATGAGTATTCTTTACCACCTAGGTAAGGCTAATGTTGTTGCTGATTCCTTAAGCAGGTTGTCTATGGGTAGTACCGCCCATGTTGAGGAAGAAAAGAGAGAGTTAGCAAAAGATGCGCATAGACTTGCACGCTTAAGAGTCCGACTAATGGATTCCATAGAAGGAGGAATAGTGGTGACGATTGGGGCTGAATCTTCATTAGTGTCAGAAGTGAAAGGCAAACAAGACCAAGACCCTATTTTGCTTTAATTGAAGCGAAATGTTCATAAGCAAAAAGTATTAGCTTTTGAACAAGGGGAAGATGGTGTATTGAGATATCAAGGTAGATTGTGTGTACCTATGGTGGATGGACTCTAAGAGAGGATTATGGAGGAAGCTCATAACTCCAGATATTCCATTCATCCAGGTTCCACAAAGAAGTATCGTGATTTGAGAGAGGTGTATTGGTGGAATAGCATGAAGAAGGGCATTGTTGAATTTGTCGCTAAGTGTCAAAATTGCCAACAAGTGAAAGTTGAGCACCAAAGGCCCGGTGGTTTGGCGTTGAATATAGAACTTCCAGAATGGAAGTGGGAGATGATTAATATGGATTTCATCACAAGTTTACCAAGGTCTCGCAAGAAGCATTATTCTATTTGGGTGATTGTCGACAGAATGACAAAATCAACCCATTTTCTGTCGGTAAAAACTACCCATTCAGTAGAAGATTATGCCAGGTTATATATTCAAGAAGTGGTAAGACTTCATGGGGTCCCAGCATTTCAGATAGAGGTGCACAATTTACTGCACAGTTCTAGAAATCTTTTCAGAAAGGTTTGGGTTCAAAGGTGAACTTAAGTACTGCAGATAGATGGTCAAGCAGAGCGCACTATTCAGACCTTAGAGGATATGTTGAGGGCATGTGTGATTGATTTCAAAGGTAATTGGGATGATCACCTACCTCTCATTGAGTTTGCTTACAACAACATTTACCACTCTAGCATCCAAACGGCTCCTTATGAAGCTCTTTATGGGAGAAGATGCAGATCTCCTATTGGATGGTTTGAAGTTGGTGAAACAAAGTTGATAGGACCAGATTTAGTTCATCAAGTTATGGAGAAGGTGAAAGTGATTTAAGGAAGCTTGAAAACGACATAGAGTCGTCAAAAATCCTGCACTGATGTTAAGAGAAGGGCGTTAGAGTTTGAAGTAGATGATTGGGTATATTTGAAAATTTCACCCATGAAGGGTGTTATGAGGTTTGGTAAGAAGGGGAAGCTTAGTCCCCGATATATTGGACCTTATCACATAGCCAAGATGATTGGCAATGTAGCTTATGAGTTGGAGCTACCACAAGAGTTAGCAGCGGTTCATCCGGTATTTCACGTCTCCATGTTGAAGAAGTGCATGGGCGATCCGTCATTGATCATACCAACTGAAGATATTGGGATCAAGGATAGCCTATCTTATGAAGAGATTTCGGTTCAGATTCTAGAACGCCAAGTTCGCAAGTTGAGGACTAAGGAAGTAGCATCAGTCAAAGTCCTTTGGAGGAACCAATTTGTTGAGGAAGCTACTTGGGAAGCTGAAGAGGATATGAAGAAAAGATATCCACATCTCTTTGAGTCCAGGGAAAATGCAGACCAAGGTACTAATTTTCTTCTTAGTACTCTTTAAATTATGAGTGAACATGTCTTTTGTTTGCATTTGCTGGCTGGGTGTTTGAACTTGATATTACACCCTTCGCCTAGTAAGAGTATTCTCATTCGAGGATGAATGTTCCCAATGGGAAGACATTGTAACATCTCAAAATTTAAAATAACTAGGAAGAAGCTAATAATTGGAAATAGTCATTTTTGGAAAGAATGAAAATCTGGAAATTTGTTCAAGTTAGGAAATGTTGAGTTTTGGTCAACTTCAAGCAACCATAACTCCTAACTCAGTATGAGTTAGGTGTACTTTCAGACATGGTTGGAAAGCTCTTGTAATGATCTTTCCAACGCCGCCAAGTTTACACGATTCCGAGTTTGTATGAGTGAGTTATACCCTTTGGAAGTTGGGTTGTTCCAATAAGGAAATGCCCAATCCGGATTTTAGAAGGGTAATTTAGTCTTTTCCTTACCTAATTATTCTAATTCGTTTTTAGGAGATTAATTGGGGTAAAACCAGATTTTGGTCAGTTTAGAAAAATTAGAGTTCACGCTAGGGCTTGGAGAAAAGAGGAGAAAGGAGAAGAGGAAGCAAGATTCGTCGATTTCGTCAAGGATAGCTTGTGGATTTCATTTAGACTGATCCCTAAAAAGATATGTGAGATCACATAGAGTTGGGTTAGTTCACCCACGCGCCAATCATGATTCAATTCAGCAAAATATGTGTGACTTGAAAGTAAATCCTTTGAGTTCTTGATGAAATTCGTTTGAATTCTTGTGGGTTGTTTTGTTGAAGTTTCTTGCGATTTGATGCATGTTTCCGGGTGTAATTTCGGTTTGAATCTATCATATATTGAGGGTATAAATGATCCTAAATTTTTGGGGAAAGAACCATTGAAGTTCAGAGGGTTTAGAATTGAAAAAACAGAGAAGAAAAGTCGTCAAACACTTGGGGAAGAGGGTGGGGCGTCGCGCCAGCTAGCGCCCCCCAAAGAAGTCCCTGAATGTGGGGTTCTGGGGCGACGCGCCAGCCAGAGTGCCCCAACTTGTTCTCTGAATGTTGAGGGCTGGCACCCCGCGCCTCTCAGAGCGCCAGGGACTCCAGTTCTCCCCATTCGTTCCCCACCTTTTCGTACGTGTTCCTTTGCAATGTACCTATGTTTTCTAGTTGATTCCAGCACTCTAAGGTACATCCAAACATCATGAAATCATCCATAAACATGAGATCATGAACCTTGAATCCATAATTCAATTCAAGGAAAGTTAAGATCAAAGTAAAGAGAAGTAAGAGTCAAGTCAAGAGATGTTCTTAGAGTTTTCCAAAAGTCTTTTTCAGACGTTTTGACTTTGTTTTAAGACTTAAGTTTTGAGTTCAGTAAGGAGTAAAGTTGAAGTTCATTTCTTCAAAAGCATATGGGGACTAAGTATTCCCAAAGAGATTTAAAATGTTTTCACATTTAAATAAGATTAGAAACTGAGATTTCCAAAGAGTCTTCGGGGTATTTTTCAGAAAAAGTAATCGCTTTCTAAATGAAGCAAGAGGGGAAACTTTGATTTCCAAGATAACCTTTGAGATAAGTTTTTGAGCACTAATCTCAAATCACAGAAGAAGTATGTTTTAAAACATACAGAGCTAGTATATTTTGGGAGTAGTATTGAGCACCGATATTGGGGAGAGTTCAGACAACCACAGCCCTCATAAACCATGTAGCCATCATGGGTAGAAAAAGGATCATACTTTTTAGATGAATATTTTTCACAATATACTAGTGGATCCACTTAGTAGTTCAGGTCTTATACCTTTGGCCGGGTATAGGATGCGCTGGCAACGTGAGCTAGATCGATGTATCATCACTATAGGCTTTATGTGATGGTTGTCGGTTAGAGAAACTCCCACAGAATTTATTGTATTTTTATATACATCAGTTTATTGTATTTTTACATACATTTAAGAGTTATGTTGTATGTTTATATATACACAGAGTTGACATCATGTTTTTAAACAGATTTTCTTTATATTACACTTGTTTTAAACTACTTTATATTGAAATGAGTTCAGTTAAGTATTCATGAGTCGAGAAGAGCCAAGGTAAGTGTTTCTTCCAGATTCCCTTTCAAGCCTATGTTGTTTTGGCATTCCAACTCGCATATTCGTACATTCAATGTACTGATGCCAGTTGGCCTGCATCGTCTTATGATGCAGACACAGCTAACTAGGATCGGCATCCCAGCGCACCGTTAATCCAATGAGCAGTTCAGAGTCAGTCGGAGACCCTCCTTGCATTTCGGAGGATCTATTTTCATTGCTTTCTAGTTAGTTCATTAGGATGTTATGGGGTTTGTCCCAACATCCATCTCAGTTGTTTTAGAGGTTTCATAGACAGTCAGTTGTTAGTCCTTTGAGTCTTTTCATTATCATTTCTTATTGTTAAGACTTTGCCACTTTTGGCCAAGTTAAATGTTTAATCTTTAAAACATTCTCAGTTATTTTATTATCCAGTTAAGTTAAGTTCATTGATCATTATAGATATGAATATTGTCTTCCACTGAGTTAAGTAAGCCAGGCCAAGGGTTCGCTTGGGGCCAGCAATGGCTTTCGAGTGTCAGTCCCACCCAGGGTGTAGGGCTCGGGATGTGACAAGATTGTCTAGGTGGAATCCTCAAATATATATCAAGAGGTGGTAGATCAGTGTTGATCAACTCTTTCTTGGATGCATTACCAACTTAATGTAATGTATTCCACCTTCTGCAAAGGTGGAAGAAAGAATAAATGCTCTGAGAAAGAATTTTTTGTGGCATGGTGAAATTTGTTGATTTTTTTCATATATTTTTTTTTAATTATTTAATTATTATTATTTATTTTAATATACATTTTTTCAATTATTAATTATGAGTAAAAAATATGTCATTATTATATTTTATGAAAACATAAATGTCAACAATTCATGATAGGAAAAGGCCTTAGAATAAGAAAAAACTGCTGCTAACATTTAATATTATCATAGTTCCAAATTTTTACTGTACCATTTTCTTTACTCTTTTTCATTATCTTTTATTTTTTGTTTTTGTTATATACTAATTTAATTGAGTTTTTTCATAATTAATGTTAAATGTTTCTTGCAAGCTTTTTGTGAAATAATGTGTTAAAAGAATCATGAAAATATGTTTTATTAATACAATTAATTTTGTTTTGTAAAAGTTAAATTATATTATATTTTATTTTATCAGAAAAAGAAAAACACTGATTGGTGCCAGTAGAGAGAGGAGAGGGTTGATGATTGATTGCTTGTTTTACAATACATAAAGAGGTTTTCCTTGCAATGTCTACTATTCCTGCTTATTGAAACTTGAAAGTGATCTTTTTAAATTTATTAAGGGTATATGCGTTTATGGCTTATTTTGACATTTCTGTCATGTGATTTTAGAAATCAAATTGCCTATAAGACCTTGGGGAAGACAATATGTTTGCACATTTTACTATGAACCTGTTTGGATCGACTTATTTTAGATGTTTTTAAGTACTTTTGCAGTATTTGGGTAAAATTTAAAAATGCTTTTAAGCACTTTTGCAGTATTTGGGTAAAATTTAAAAATGCTTTTAAGCACTTGTTTTAAGCCAAAATAACAAAAGTAAGCCAACACCTATAAGTTAGAAATCAATCCCAACTTATGACTAAAGTAAAGCCAAAAACTATAAGTTAGAAATCAATCCCAACTTATGACTAAAGTAAGCCAAAAACTATAAGTTAGAAATCAATCACAACTTATGACTTTTGGCTTATAAACGATAAGCTATAAGCCCATTCAAATAGGTCTATGTATCCTTTCTCTTTTTCTTAATCATTTGTTTTGTTTTGTACTTTTGTTTAGGAATGGGGTTTATGCAAAGAGGGTATAAGGAAGTTAACTTTGAGGCACTAACTTGATCCTTATCTTTTCAGATTCTGGAAATGAATCTAGAAGAAGAGGATGAGGAGGATGGTGCAAATATTGATCTTAACTCACAAAGGAAGGGCAAATGTGTAGTTCTGAAAACATCCACGCGCCAGGTAAGATGTTACCTGTAATATTATGTAACTATTTTTGTGATGCGTAACTGCCGAATTTTTTGTCTTCAAAGTAGTGTTGTTTTAATTTATCCTCCCAAAGCTTCTTTGGCATTTATGTCCTTTTTATTGTTGAACTTCATAACTAAGTCCTTGTGCTCCTTATGAAAACCGTTTGGCTTAAGCAAAGTTATTTTTCTAATTGAAGTCCTTTCTTCTTGCCAATTGTAGACAATTTTTCTGCCTGTTGTTGGCCTTGTTGACCCGGACACTTTAAAGCCTGGTGATCTGGTCGGAGTAAACAAAGACAGTTATATGATATTAGACACATTGCCATCTGAATATGATTCACGGGTGAAGGCTGTTGGGAAGTAGGAGAACATATAAAGTAGTTTTGATGATTGATAAAGTGAACATGGTTCACTACTTGTTGTCTTATGTGTACTCTATCAAGTGAATCAGGTTTTCACACGTGACTGTAGTCAACTTGTACAAATATGAGAGATTGCGGCAAAGAAGAAAAAGTGCATAAATAAAGGAGCGAAAAAGGAAATAATGAAAGAGATGAAACACAGGAGCAAAGAAGAAAACAAATAAAGAAGGAAAAGAAGGAAAGAAACAAATAAGGAGGGAAATAAAGAAGGAAAAAAATAAACAAGTAGCAATTCAAGTCAAATAAGGAAAAAAGTAAATATAGACAAGTTCAAGAAGGAAAAGGATTTGTTATTCCTTTCCTTATAGAAGTTGATGAAGGCATATCAAACTCTATAAAAGGTTCAAGCCAAAGAAGGAAAAGAGTCGTATTTGCATAAACAGAAATTGAGAGAATTTTCCAGAAAAGCCAGAACGATACCTATTGCATATTCACGAAATTCATCATCTTGAGATCAATAGTTATTGGAGCAAAAATGTGGGGCTTTGTCACAGCAACACGAGGACCAGATTCACGAGTTGTGTTCTAATCTGAACGATTGACTATTGAAGTCTGATCAATTAAAGTCTAGGGTTATTAGTCTTTGTTGATTTGTTCTAGGTTTATTATTGAGTTGTAATAATTCCTAGATTGTGTAACAAGAAGTGAGTTTAACTTCTTGGAGAGTAGAGTCTTGAGAGAATTGTAACATGAAGTGGGTTTGACTTCTTGGAGAGTAGAGTCTTGAGAGAATTGTAACAAGAAGTGGGTTTGACTTCTTGGGGGTAGAGTTAAGAGAGAGTTGTGAGAGAATTATAACAAGAAGCGAGTTTGACTTCTTGGAGAGTTGAGTTTTCGATTATAGTTAATCATTTGAGAGTTAAAGGTACTAGAGTTAGTTTCTTTTGAGTTGTATTCCTGAAGAGGACGTGAATCTTGAAGTGAATAAGATTGTGATCTGGTTTTTACTTTCCTTGAGGTAGGAAGGTTTCCACGATAAAATCTCTGTTTTATTGTGTTGCGTTTTGTTTGTCTCGACAAAAGTACAAGAACCTGGTTCTTGTATAGGGGTAAAGTTTCTTCAAAGGCAATGGAAGTTGATGAAAAACCAACTGAAGACTACAATGATTTGGAGGCCTGGAGAAACAGATTCAAGAACTCGTAGAGGCAATTGTTTTGCCTATGACACACAAAGAACGGTTCCAGAAATTAGGCGTTCATCCTCCAAAAGAAGTCCTTTTGTATGGGCCTCCTGGGACTGGGAAAACTCTCATGGCCCGAGCTTGTGCTGCACAGACAAATGCCACTTTTCTTCTACTTTCGGTGTTTGTTGTGATTAATTGTGTTAACTCATATGAGATACTCTGCATGTGCAAGTTGTTCTTGTACCTCGTATCCCCTTTTGTTATTTTTTGATTTTTTATAGTAATGTATCCCCTGTTTTCTTCTTTCCTTGCAAATGGGAAAAATAGTTGCTCTAGAATGCCTGTTATCACAATTATATGTAGTAAGATTCTAGATGGTTCTCATGTCGAACTTACTGATGATCTTGTCAAAAGTTTAATGTGTTCGATTCACTTGCATTTAGTCCACATACATAAATCCCTATTAAAGCCTATGTGTTTGATATATCTAGTTTTTTCTAGAGCTTTTAAGGGATCTGAATTTTGAATTTTGGAACTTAGGAAAAAAAGATGCTACCTTGCAAACAGCTCAAACAAACACTTACCCCGAAACTCATAAAGTTAGTTTGCAAACTTGAAAACAAGTGCCACCTTAGAATATGTCTAGGTCATTAGGAAACATGTTAATTAGTATAAGACAGCTACTTAGGTGGTGGAACAAGAACTATGCATTTTACTTAGATGGTAATCTATAGGATTAGGAGCAAAAGTAAATCAAGGAAGCTGTGTATCTATAAATACGCAAGGACGAGAGGTCACTCTCATGCATTAAACTTTTATATTGGTCTCTGGGTTATGTTCAGGGCATGATTTGGGTGTCAAGCAACCATCTCCTAGTCATCCATATATCCGGAGTGGAAACACTCTTTATCTTGTTGCTAGTGAGTTTCATCAGTAACATTATACGTGAAGACTTTTGCAACATGGAATAGGCATAACTAGCTATCCATATTGGATGTGTCAAGCTAACTTTCCATAAATTGATTGACTAGAGCAAACAGTTTCTGAAAGAGAACTATATATCATGACATATAATTTGCATTTAGAAGTTTATGATTTAATTGTTTGGCATTCTGAAGTTAGCTACCCAATTAGTGCATAAAATAGCGTTCTCTTATCTGTGCTGCTTATCAAAGAAACCTTGTACTAAATATAGATGTTCATCGGAGATGGGGCGAAACTTGTTCGTGATGCTTTCCAGCTGGCAAAGGGGAAATCACCTTGCATCATTTTTATTGATGAGATTGATGCTATGGCACAAAGAGATTTGATAGGTAACCATGTTGCTGATGTTCTTCACTTACAAATGTTTGAATCTTCCTCACATACACATAATATGCAGACTCTTCCTTTATGTTATGACTGAAAAAAGGATCACTTTTTTTTATAAGTTAAATTTTACTCTAAACCTCGTATAAGATGTGCACTCTTGATGAGGTTCTTCTCACTTGCAAATGTTTGAATCTTACATACACACACACACACAAGTATGCAGACTCTTATAATTAATATATGTTATGACCGAGAAAATGAAAACTTTGTACTTGATAAAAGAAGTTTCACTCAACCTCCTTATAACATGTGGTACTGACAGATCGTCACTTTATGTTGTTTGATCACAGTGAAGTTAGTGGTGATCGAGAGGTCCAAAGAACTATGTTGGAGTTACTTAATCAGCTTGATGGTTTCAGCAGTGATGATCGGATAAAGGTTTTTTCTCCTGCCTAACCATATCTTTCTACTTTTGCCCACCTTAAACTAGTTTGGACATTGAGAGCAATTTCCCCTTCCCAATTTTATGGTATTTGTTATTGGGGTTGTAAAATTTAGCTGCAAATCGGTTGATTTGGTAACTTTACTAGTGATACTAATTTTAACTATTCTGGTTCTCTACAATTTGAGTGAACTGCATTAGTCTCTTTCCTTTACTTCAGGTGATAGCAGCAACAAACCGAGCTGATATTTTAGATCCTGCTTTAATGTGATCTGGTCGATTAGATCGTAAGATTGAGTTCCCCCATCCTACAGAGGAAGCTAGGGCACGAATCTTGCAGGTAGGTCTTTCTGTAAACTTTTCTGACTTCATTTCTATTACCCTTGCTTGCTTAATAAACAAAGAACAACAAGTGGTCTATAAATGCTGCCTCTTTTCCTAAATATAGGAAATAAGAGGGTGTTTGGATTAACTTAAAACTTGATCAAATCTACTTTTAAGTCAGTTTTTTTATTTTTGAAAGTGTTTGACAAATATAAAAATAACTTAAAATAAGTCAAAAATGACTTCAAATAAGTTAGGGAGTGTTTGACAAAGTTAAAAATAACTTAAAATAAGTTTAAAATAACTTTAAAAAGTTAAAAACCAAAAGTAGGCCTCTCTATACTTTTTATTTTTTTGACTTAAAAGTCATTTCAGTTTGATCTTTTTATTTTTGACTTAAAAACTATTTTTTAAGTCAATTCAAACGGGCTTTAAGTTCTTTTTGGTTTAATGTCTTTTGGCTCTTTATTGAAATTGCAGATTCACTCTAGAAAGATGAATGTTCACCCTGATGTCAACTTTGAGGAGTTAGCTCGATCTACAGATGATTTTAATGGGGCTCAATTAAAAGTTGTATGTGTTGAGGCAGGCATGTTAGCACTCCGACGTGATGCCACTGAGGTCTGCCTTTCTCCTTGCTTTCTCTAGTCTTTGTGGCTGCTCCACGTTTACATTAACACACTATTGGGGATGATATTCTGGCTATGATTTTTGATAGTTGCCATGTTTCTTGCATATGATCATGTTAGTTGGCCTGAAAAATTGAAGATGTTTGAATTAATTAAACACGCCAGAAGTTTAAAGTCTGAATAAACTGAACATGGCAAATGTCTACTGAGAAGTATATTACACATTTGTTCGTGAAATGTGATCTGCTTATTCTACTACCTGTGAACCTTATTTGAAAAGTCATAAAAAGTTGCTAAGGGTTGTTTTTGGCTAAAAGAGATATTTTTTGTGAGATGTCAGATTCTTCTTCCCACAAGTTGTATAATTATGTAGTGTACCTGTAATTTTTTTAGTTTATGACGAACTATTTAGGACCTTCAAGTGGTAATATAGGGAAAAGGGTCAAAAATACCCCTCAACTTTAGTTTATTAGTTGACTATACCCCTGCCGTTAAAACGAAGTTAGTTTTACCCTTGTCGTTACTAATTTCACCATATATACCCCTCATTTGACGAAAATCCCCGAATTGACTCAAATTAACCCGAATTTATAAAAAAAAAAAACCATTCCCCATTTTAGACCCAATGCCCCTACCCCTTTATCTTATAACCCGTATAACCCATTCCCCTTTTAGCCATTGTAATTTCCTTTGATGTTGTAGCTCTTGTGTTGTTTTCCTTCCATGGTTGATACCATTGGAGCTTTGCATCACCTGTAAATTCTTGCCTGAATCATTGGTCTCCTTTGCCTCCATCACCTGATTGATTTCTTCATTCCTCATTACGTCCATATGACCATATTGTTGAGCTGTATTTTATCTTACATATTTTGTATTGACCTGCATTCCAAAAGAGAAATTGGAAGAGTTCGATGGCTCCTCACGATCAAATACATCAATTTACTTATTTCCTTGATTCAGCTGATCATGGGACTTGTGCAAAAATATAGCTTAAGCCTTCTGATTCTTGTCCAACATGCTTCCTTAAGCCTCTATGGTGACATTCACATCAATTTGGATTTGCTCATTAGTTTCCTGAGTGGTGGGGTTACTAACACTGTCCAGTTATTCTTTTTTGTGTAGATGTTGAGTGTTAAAAGTCATCGGAGCTCCGGCGACTTTGTCGGAATCCTCCTTGCCGGTGTTCCCACCATCCATCTTACTTGTAATTTCTGTGAGATGTACCTCCAGTTGAGGGGAGTAATCCCCACTAGTTGAATCTTTACGAATTTCATTGGAGGTTACCCAAAATTGAAAGCACAATCATGGCGATTCTCAACAGAATCGCCTTTGTAGATCTCTCAATTGGCACGATGGAATCAATTGATTTTTGCTAGAATGTTGATCATAGGTAGGAGAATCCATTTCTCCATCCCAATCAACTCGAATCAAACCAGCTTGGTCCAACTTGAACACGTATGTTGATGCTTACCATCCATTAGAGTTTTCTCTTAAAAAGCATGAGCTCTAGGTTTGGGTGTTCATGTTGACTGGGAAGGAAACTAAGGAGAAGATTGTTGGGTCGGGGCATTGGGTTTAAAATGGGGAATGGGTCTTTTTTTTAAAATTTGGGTTAATTTGCGTCAATTTGGGGCTTTCCATCAAATGAGGGGTACATATGGTGAAATTAGTAACGGCAGGGGTAAAATTAACTTTGTTTTAACGGCAGGAGTATAGTCAACTAATAAACTAAAGTTGAGGGATATTTTTGACCATTTTCCCTTTTTTAATTCAGACACCACAGTCCAAATGAAACATGCCCTTGATGTTGAAAGGTTTTCAACTAGTGGGGTTTGATAGTTGTTGGCCCTGTGAAGCAAGAATTAAAATTGAAGATAATCAACAATGGATATAAGTTATAACACATACCCAACCTTCTTTCGATTTGCATGATGTAAGTGTCAATTTTATGTTTTATATTTTGCAGGTTACCCATAAAGATTTCAATGAAGGTATTATTCAGGTTCAGGCTAAGAAAAAAGTAAACTACTATGCTTGAATCAACTAGATTTGCCACAGATAACACCATTTGTAATGCCCCCCGGATCCCTTCGACATTAGCCTTTCTAGGTGCTAGACCCCTTGGCTGTTAATTTGCTCGTATCGCAAATGGTATTATTCTTGATATTTTCTTAAATTTGTTGCCTTTTAGGTTATTGTTGTGTGAGTTGATGGCCTACAAAAGGCCTAAAAGAGGTATGTCGGCAAGTAGAGTATTTATTAATAATTTAAAAGGAAAATAGGATATGGGATTAGGTTATTTATTTAATAGGAAAATAGGATATGGGATTAGGTTATTTATTAAGGAAAAACTCAAATATGCCATCGAACTTTCAAAAAAGGCACATTTATGCCATTCGATAGAAGTTTGGCTCATCTATGTCATTGCTGTTAAAAAATAAAAGGCTCATTCAAGCCATTTTTTTTAACTCAGGTTTTGCAAAACCACTTTTTACACCCCAAACAAGGTTTAACACTTTTCAATTGAAATTTTTGGATCAATTGTACTATTTTTGTTTGTTCTTCCTTAAGAACACCAAGAACACATGAAGAACATAAACAACTCACAAATTCTCAACATATTCAATTCTTTACGAAATCATCTCAAATTTTAGCTACATCGTTAATTTCTTTTCTTGAAAAAACAAATGTCTAAAATCATTTGTAGAGTTTAAAAAATTCGCCCGTATTATAAAAAAATATTCCAAAAAAAACAAAATCAATCCCAAAATTTCAAAAATTTGCTTTGATTCATGCTTTTGTAGTTGTTTTTGACATTAGATCTTTGTTCCCTACTGGTTTTTGAGTCAATGTTCAAAATTTCAAATGATTTGAAGTTGTGGAGAAAATTCTACGATTAAAGAATGTTGAAATTTTGAAGAAATTTCGAGTGGATCTTATTGAGTTAGGTTGAATTCGCACTCAAAAAAATTTGAGTTTTGGTATTTAGCTTGGAGGGAAACTACTCTTGAAATTTGAGGTAATTTTGTGAAAAAATAAAGAAGTTTGAAATTAGGGAAGTGTTAATGTTATTTATGTGCTCTTGGCGTTCTTAAGGAAGAAAGAAGCAAAAAAAAATACATTTGATCCAAAAACTCCAATTGAAAAGTGTTAAAAGTTGTTTGGGATGTAAAAAATGGTTTTGCGAAACTAGAGTTAAAAAAATGGCATGAATGAGCATTTTCTTTAACAGCAATGGCATAGATGAGCCAAACTTTTAACAGATGGCGTAGATGAACCTTTTCTGAAAGTTCGATGACATATTGAGCCTTTTCCCATTATTTAAAAGGAGAAGTAGGATATGATAATTGATGATTTTTACATTTTACTAGACCAACCAAACCAAGATCTTTCATTTAGGGATGCCGAGAGGATGAAGGGGGGATTGAAGTGGATTTTTTAAAAACAAATGTGGGGAGGATTGTGGGTATATGTGATTGTATGTGGGTTCAAATTTAATTTTAATTTTTTTACGTGTTATAAGAGTGATAGAACATTATTTATTAAGATAATTTTTTAAATCTATTAAAATATGCAAGATAGTAAATGAAAATGATTCAATAAAAAAAATTTGAATGACCTCTTAAACTCCCTGAACTACAATATTTTAAACCCCTTTCTCATCCTATGTGTGTGTGTGTGGTATACCCATTTACACATAAAATTCCACATCATTTTCAATGATACATAAGAAATTAAATGTTTAAAATATGAAATAAAAAATAAAATGCTCATTTTCAATTATACATAAGAAATTAAACGTTTAAAAAATAAAATAAAATGCTATTTTTGCTTATTCTGCAATTTGAACATTTTTTTCTTCATATTTGCTCTCAAATTGAACCAAATTCATGTCAAATAGGTGAAATTCTTATCTATTTGACTTGAATTTCACACTATAGGTTCACAAATATAAACCCAACAAATCTCTGTTACAATTTTGAATTTATTTTAGAAAATCACAAAACCCATTTATTATTCTTGAAGCTTTTTCAAGCTTATCAATGATTTTTTTTATTTTTTCAATACCCATTATCACCCCCCCCCCCCCTCACATTAATTCGTACTAAATTCAAAAAATATTCACGAAATTGAAATTTTGTGGGCGGAAATATGGCAAAACGAAAAGGACTAGGGTTGGTGTTGGTTTGCAGCAAAAGAAAGAAATTTTCCAAAAGTACTTGTGGATAGGGCAGTGATGCGGAGACATTAAATAGAAGAAAAGAATGGAAATAGTGGGTGGATCCAAAGAAGAAGGAAATGAATGGTATGGGAAGAAGAAATTTGATTGGGGTGCGGGGGGAGTGTGAAGAAGGGATGGCAATGGGGCGGGACGGATGCGGAGTGGGGTGGGTTTAAGGCTATGCGGAGTGAGGTGGGTTTAAGGTTGTGCGGGGCGGGTTGAAGTGGATTTTTTAAAAATTAATGTGGGGCGAGGCATCGAGGCGGGTTGCGGGTATATGTGAGATTTTATGTGGGTTTAAACTTAATTTTAATTTTTTACATGTTAAAAGAGTGATAGAAAATTATTTATCAAGATAATTTCTTTAAAGCTATTAAAATAAAGTGCTCATTACCCCCCTGAACTTGAAGCTTTTTATTCAGTGTACACCTAAACTATATTCAGTTTTAATTATCCTCAGACTAGTTTATTCCTCCATCGAGTACACTTTTATTGTCCACCTACTCCAATCGTGACTACACGTGCGTGACAGGTTGACAAAAGTGGTGATGTGGATTTCTAGCTGGATAAATAATAGCCACCTAGATAAATAAATATGGCAAAAATTAATATCAAACCTTCTCACCTTCTCACATAAACTTCTCACCTAAAACTTCCGGACTAAGCTTCTCACTAAGCTCAAAACTTCTCCCTTAGCTCTAAGAATTGTAATAGACGACGTGAAGTTCTTGCAGATTTCAAAGCTTTTGACTCTCTAAGAGGTGAAGTTGATTGATTTCGCAGAGTAAAAGGCAGATTTCACGGAACTCTTTCTGGATTTGGGTCTTCTTAGATGTGAAGTTGGTCGATTAAATTTTATATTTGTCTGAAATTCTTACCAAGTAAGTGTTATTGTTTGTTTCCTTTACTTTTCATTTATATTTTACCCCTATTTTTCGTTTAAGGTTTCGCCATAATTCGACTAGGGTTCCGATTGAGTTTCCAATTGATCTTCCAATTAGGGGTTTGATAGGTTTCAACTAGAATTTTCACTTAATGAATGTATTATTATGAACTTGTTCAGCTTATGTATGCATGAGTATTAGGGTTTCTGGTAATTAGTTCCAAAAATTAGGGCTTTTTAGTAAAATTAAGATTCTAGGGTTTTGATTTCAATATTCTATTGGTATTGTTAAATGTTGGGGTATTTTGTAATTTCCTTATGTATATTTGTATGTTGTTGAGTAAAATCAATATTTTAGGAGTTTTAGGGTTCCAATTCATCTATTACGTTTTTGTATTGTTAAATATTATAATTTCCTTGTATAATTGTATGCTTATGAATAAAATTTGGTTTTGTTGCCTCTGTTTTCCTGTTGTTGTCTCTGTTTTGGTGTTGTTGCCTCTGTTTTGTTGTTGTTGTATATGTTTTGTTGTTGTTGCATTGTACAATATATTGATTATTATTGTGGTTATATGTTGACACTATGGCTACTAAGTACCTCAATTTAAGGTTTAAATTTGGGGGTATCTTGGTGAGTGAGGTAGGTCCATTATATGTTGGGGGTAGGACTGATTATGTAGAGAATGTGGATGAAGATCATTTGTCAATTCCTGAACTTGCAAATTATGCTAAGTCTTTTGGAATTAGTAAGTTAGGAAAAACTTATGCAGTTCCATCTATAGGGGTGATCTAGTGGAATTGAAAAATGACATGGACATTTGTAACATTGCATTATTTATGCATGATGGGGACACAATAGATATTTATGTTTGTCATGACACTATTCTAGAGGATGTGGGTCCCACTGAAGGTCAAATTAGTCAATCTTTAAGTCAAGTGGGTGAGTCTTTTAATGCACATGGGGAATCTGATGGTTCTTTAACTGCACAACCAAAAAAACCAGATCTACGATTAGGTTCCTCTTCTTCCTTTCCATGTGGTGAAAGAGTTGAGAATGATGGGGTTGCAAGGGTCCAACAAGAAACTGATGATGATTATTCTTCAATAGATTGGACTGTTACTGAAGAAGAAGTTGAACCTACTATCCAACAAGGAACTGAACCTTCTATTCAAGAAGAAGCTGAACCAAGTGCCCAAGAAAATGCAGAGGAAGACATAGACAGTGATTCAATTTGTTCTGACCAGTCTATTGACTATGAAAGTGATGTGCATGAGGAGTTGAGGATTGTTAAGAAAGATGTGACAAAGTCTTGAGAAAGTAGGAGGAGAAAGAAGAAGGAAAAAACAAAAGGTTTTTTTAGGTGAAGTTGGACTTGATGAAGGGTATGAAGATATTGAAAAAGGCAAAAAAAAAATTCAAAGGTAAGCTAACAAAGGATGAGCCATACTATGACAGTTCTAATTGTGATAGTTTGTAAAGTGATGAAGAAGAACCTGTTTCTGATGATGAACTTGAAGGAGGGAGTTTAAGGGGGGAGAAAGAAGACTAATAGAGTGATATATGATTCTACTTGTGATGTTGTAATATGGCAATGTGGTTTGGTATTTGAAAGTGTAAAGGAATTTAGAGAGGCAGTTACAAAATATGCTATAAAAAAGGAGTTGAGTTAGACAAATATGTGAATGAGAGTACTAGGGTAAGAGTCAAGTGTAAAGTGGTTGTCCATGGTTGTTGTATGCAAGCAAGGAAGGGAGGAGTGAAAACTTCACTATTAAGAAATACAACCCAAGGCACAGATGTACCAGGACCACCAATAATATTTTATGTAATTCAAAGTTTTTATTTAGGTATCTTAAATATAGGATTATTTCTCAACCTAGTATAAAAGGGTGAGAAATACAAGATTTTATGAGGAAAGAGTTGAATGTTCATGTAGGCAAGGCAGTTTGTTTAAAAACAAGAAAAATTATTTTAAAGGAAATTATGGGGGATCATGTGGCAGAATTTAACAGAATCCTAGACTACAGGGATGTGTTACTCCAAACAAATCCCGGTAGCACTTGTGTTATGAAGCTTATAGACTCAGAATCAAAAAATGAGATGAAACAGTTTCACTCTTTTTATATATGTTTCGATGCTATGAAAAAGGGTTTCCAACAAGGATGCATAAGATGTATAGGGATGGATGGGTGTTTTCTAAAAGGAATTTGTAAGGGTCAACTTTTGGTAGCTGTTGCTAAGGATGCAAACAACCAAATGTATCCAATAGCATGGGTAGTAATTGGTACAGAAAGCAAGTTCACATGGAAATGGTTCATGACCATTCTGCAAGATGATCTTAATCTAGGATATGGTTCCCAGATCACTATCATTAGTGATATGCAAAAGGCAACTGAATTTTTTTTTTGTCTTTAATTTAATTTGATCAAAATTTAACTATCTTTATTATTTTGTTTTGCAACTACAGAGACTAATAGCTGCTGCAGATGAAGTATTTCCAGAATGTGTGCTAGACACATATTAGCAAATTGGTCACCAAACTGGAAAGGCATAGAGAGAAGGAAGAAGTTTTGGGCTTGTGCTAGATCCACTTTTGAGACACAATTTAAGTACAATATAAATGCTCTATCAAAGCTGGGAACATGTATAGTTGAAGCCCTTATCAAATACAACAAGGAGAAATGGTGCAAAACTTTTTTCCAAACTTTTTCAAAATGCGATAGTATAGATAACAACATGGCAGAGAGTTTCCATGCTTGGATCTTGGGACCTAGGAACAAGACTATTGTAACTATGTTGGAAGAAATTAGAGTTAAGGTGATGGGTAGGGTGAGTAAGTCAAGAGCATTTGCTGAAACATGGATAGGTGAAATATCTCCAATGGCAATGATGGTATTCAATACCAATGTAACAAGATCAATGCAGTGCAACATTGAATGGAATGGTGATGATGGATTGGAAGTGTTAGAAGCGGTATACAAGCATACTGTGAACTTGGGTCAACAGAAATGTAGTTGTAAATCTTGGGAATTAAAAGGTATCCCGTGTGCACATGGTATAGCAACAATGAACCACTTTAACATGGATGCATCACAAGCAATTTCAAGCTGGTATAGAAAAGAGACATATCTGAAGACATATTCTCATTTCATTCAACCAGTCCCAAACATGGAAATGTGACCTGAAAGTAGAAACCCAATAGTTGAACCACCTGAGGCAAGAAAAATGTCTGGTAGGCCACCAAAGAACAGAAGAAGAGAAATTGGTGAAGTGAGAAAAGCTGGGAAGTTGCCAAGAATGGGGACAGTAATGACATGTTCAATTTGCAGAGGAGCAAATCATAACAAGAGAAATTGTCCAAAAAATCCAAAACCTAAGTGTACACCAACACCCACTCAAGAGGTACATTCACATTAATTTGATTTTATAAATTAGATTAGGTTACTTATTAATTTAGTCTCTTGCTTTATTCTTTTTCTACTCACATTAGTCCTCCACTGGGAAAAAGAGGGGTAGAGGTCAATATGAAAGAGCAAGCAGCAACAACACTGGTACAAGAAGAGGTGTAGGAAGTGGTTACAAGATAAGGCCAAGATTTGTGGGATAAGGTGTATTTGTTGTTGATACTAGATATACATGTATTAATGTAAGTGTCTTATAAAATATTCAAAATTATATTTTTAAATGTGAGTCCCAAAATAACCAGGTTGTTAATATTTCAGCAAGGATTGTCTACCAGTAGAAGGGTTAATACTGGTGTGGTGAGTTCTACGCATGTGACAAATGATATTGATTTTAAACCTACCAAGGGACTGAAGTGGAAAGGCAAACAGGCCTCGACTCAAAGAGAACTTCAAGTCCAAAGTGTTATGCGTCGTATTCAAACTAGATCAAAAGTTGTTGGAATTCAAACAAGGGCACAAGCCAAGGGAAAATCTCCCTCAAAGAAAACTTCTTAGTTTAATGGGCAGCCTAGTTTAATGTGTGTTGGTGCTTTGGTGGTTGTGTGGTTGTTACAACCAAACTTAAATTAGTGATTGTTTTGTATTGTATTTTGGTGATTGTGTGGTTGTTCAACCAAACTTAAAGTAGTGATTGTTCTGTGTTTTGGTGCTTGTGTGGTTGTTCAACCAAACTTAAAGTAGTGATTGTTTTATGTTTTGGTGGTTAACTTAAGTTATTGTGGTTGTTGGTTGAAACAATGAAACACTATGATGTTTGTGTTTAATGATCAAGAAAGCACTAGTTATGTTATGCCTTTATGTTATTATTTCGTATTTTGTTATCATATTACCTATTACATGTAACTGTAGTTTTATGAAAAAAGGACAAGTCAATTGAACATACACAAAGATATATATATATATAGCTTTAATGAGCAGAAACATACATCACTAAAACACCAAACCAAACTAATCCCAAAATGAGAACCCTAGAACCAAAATACCTTGCGTTAATAACAATTACATTCACAAAAAAAAATTCAACGACACACTAAATAAAAGAACAATATCACATTACATATCACACTAATGCCCAAAATCGGTTTCAACATCCATCTACACTTCAGTTGTTTTTCTTGTTTGTTGGTCTTCTTCAACAGACCCAAAATCACAGCATTCGCCTGGCTAGGAAATTCTGGATCATACCAATCGAAAAACTTATAAGGATTTCAAAATAAGGACTGCATTTCATAAAATCAAAGTTAAAAATAATTACATAATAAGAAATTGGCAAATTAAAAGCAAAAAAAAATATGAAACAATACATACCCCATAGTGTCTACAACCGAGAAATCTACGTCCGAGATTGTCATTTGTCCATGAAATTTTTAGAATTGGAGGAATCTCACATAAACAAACAAGTCTCCTATTATAATTCATGAATTTAGCAAATGCAATTAAAATGAAAAAGAGAGAAAAATTATGAAATTTGAAAAAGGAAAAGCGATTAGGGAGAATAAATAGTTAGAGAATAGAGAGAGAAAGTTCTGGAAACATGTCAAATATTAAAGAAAAATGGAGATTTTAAGTTTTTTTTTTTTACCGTTGTAGCTATATGATGTGGCAAAAAATTACTTCTTCACATGCCTAGTAGAGTTTGTTATCAATTTCTACGCCAGGTGGACAATAAAGGTGTACGCGATGGAGGAATAAACAAGTTCGGGGGGGAGGGGGTAATTAAAATGGAATATAATTTAGGTGTACACTGAATAAAAAGCTTCAAGTTCAGGGGGTAATGAACACTTTTGCCAATGGTTCAATAAAAAATAAGAGCAAACTACATAAATCTCACTAGTTTAGGTTCTAATTACTAATATTCATGTTAGCTACGAATATTACTTTTTGTACCAGATTTTGTTGGTTGGATACATGTATATGATTAATTGACAAAGCGAGATACATTTTTAATTCATTTGAATTACATGATTGTAACTGATTTCCTTAATTAAAGGAGTAATTGACTACTCTAACAGATTTTGAGTATCTTAACTGTATCAACTATATCAAATTTTCCTAAAATATAGAATTCACAAAACTAGAATAATTGTATATTTTTCTTCTTGCTAGTAATTCATAAATTCAAATATTCACGTATCATATTCCAAAAATAGAATTCTTCTTCTCTAGTAATTCAAAATTGAGCTCTGTTTTTTGTACCTGATTGTCGAGATTTTGAGGATATGAAGTTTTGAAATCCAATAGTTCTTCTTCTCCAATGTTTCTAGTTTTAGCACTATTTTTTGTATTTAATTTTCGTGTTTTTAGTAGATGAATTTAGAGTTCTGATTTTAGCAATGATGAACATGACTGTATTGTTGAGGCATTATGGTTCACAGATTTTAGATACATTATTCATTGACTATAAAATTGATGGTGTTCTTTAGAAGGATAATACCATGTACAACGATCTCATTGAAGCAATCTCAACACAATTACATATCGATCAAAGTTGAAAAGCTATAGAGATTAGATACAAGGTTGAAGAAAACTCCACGACAATGAAAATTTGAAACGAGATGGAGATGCATTTGTTTATGGAATGAAAATGATGTCACTATGAATTTGGGCAACAACGATTGATCATAATGTTAGTTGTAGTCGTCAATAGTTTTTGAGCCATATTCATCATTTTCCAAAAAAAAATAAAATAGATACATTATATGGTTTGTCTTTTGTCTATTCTATTGACACTGTTATTCATCTTATTTGGGGATTAATGATGTTTTTAAGATTTACATATTGTTGAATTTGATTTTTCTATATTGTTTAACTGAGTGTTACATAGATATTGAAAGATACATTATAAAGGAAAGATACATTAAATTATACAACTATATCTGTAATATGTGTTTATTCATATAAAATGAAACAGAAGTCCAGATACATACAAAAAAGTAAGAAACATATTATAAGTTAATAAACAATTTCTAAGATACATGCAGAAAATTAAGAAATACAAGATAGTGAGATACATAAGACATTTATATACGCCTATCAACAATTGAATACATAGACGAATGATTGTTGATTGAATAATGACAGGTACATATAAGAATATAGATACATAGAAAAAATGCAGATACATAATATATTTAGATACGACTGACAAACATCAAATATGTACAAGCATAGCAGATATATAGAATATTTAGATATGTCTGTAGATAATGAATACATGGAAGAAGGTCGAATAAATATAAAAAACATCAAATTTCTGAAGAAAAATAATATTCTGATATGTTCAATGCTTTGTTATAGAATCGATTTTGATACGGTAATGAAAAAATGTATTAGAGAAAAAGAATGATGAAAGAGAATGTGATGAAGTATGTGGGTGAGGAAGATGGTGTTGGCGGAGGAGTTTGATTAGGGGGGATTTGATGAGAGAGAAACAAGTTTGATTGGAATTGAAATTAATTGAGATGTTTAAATGTAAGATAATTAATCAATCTTAGTTTTAAGCAATGTGGATATTGATTGTATCTTGTATAAATTATTAAAAGTAGTAATATCTGTAATTCTTTGAAAGTAGAGATAATATTAGTATATATCATAGTAATATCTATCTAATAAAGTAGTTTATCCTCCTAAAATTCATATAGCCAAACTATTAAGATTTTCCATTTTTTTTTACCATTTCTCTTTCTACCTATTTTATTTGACATTTAAAACAAAAAAAGATTATGAAAATGCATAATTCAAATTAAAAAATATATACACACTTATATATATAAGAAAAACTAATGAGTTTATTAAATGATAATTAAAAATATAATTTCATAATATAAAGGTGAAGTACTATAACTATTATAGAAAATAGTTTAAATAAAATAAAATATATTTCACAACTTATTCAAAGACAGTTAAATAAATTATTCTATATTTGATATTTTTCATGAAAAATACTTATGAATTTATTGGAATGATTTTTTTATTTGGTGTTTTTTAAATTGCAGAAGTAATTTTAATGAGTAAAAATTTTAAAACTACTAACAAATAGGTAGTACTCACAGAGTAATAAAACATATGCACTAACAGATGCCGCACAGATGTCGCAAACTCGTGTGTCACATGTTTAATACCCTTTTCAAAATCCACATTTCTAATATAGTAGAATGAAAAAGAAAAGTAAATGTTTTTTTAAGAAGTAAAATCTAATAATGAAAAATATTATTTATCTAAGCTTTTAACTCTACTAAAAATATTTATGACTAGAATTTATTTTACTAAAAATAGTTATGACTAGAATTTATTTTCTTATGTACATAAAATTAATCTATTTTGTCTCTATAAAATTATATTTTCAAAAAATCATTCTCAAAATTTATAACCGTGTGAAGCGTGGATAAGTTCACTTGTTCCTTATAACCAATAACCTTTAGTGACCTCATAAGTTTTATAAATGTTACCGGATTAAAATTATGTACAAATATGAAGCTTAAAAATCAACAGAAAAAAGATAGCAAAATATCATGAAATGAATTTAAAAAAATTGTCAAGATTTTGGATACATCAAATTATCTGTCCCTTCAAAAGAATGTTTCAAAAAGAATTAAAAATGACGTAGATACTATAAGGATAAACCTAAAAAAATTCATTATTAAAAATCAATAGAAAAAAGATAGCAAAATATCATGAAATGAATTTAAAAATTTTGTCAAGACTTTGGATACATCAAATTATCTGTCCCTTCAAAAGAATTTTTCAAAAAGAATTAAAAATGATGTAGATACTATAAGGATAAACCTAAAAAAATTTATTATTATAAACACAAGATTTAGAAAATTCAAACCAAATGATAAAGGTGAATCAAATAAAACAATACTGATAAGTGTTGGAACTATAGAAAAATAGGGCATAGAGCTAGAGATTATTAAGTCCCTAATAAAAAAAAGGATAATACAAATATCTTAGAACTAAAGGATGAAGCTAAAATAAATTATATTCGATTCTTGAAGAGAATGAAAATAGCTCTTCTTCTTGAGAACGTCCTAGTGATGATGACCAACTTAAAATGATATATAATTCAGACAATAATGATTCAATAGAATGTGGATGTGGTAGTGCAATATGCACCTGCAAAGGTCACTCCATTAATGTCATTACCAGTAATAGTAACGAAATTTTATTTGATATAATTGTTACACCCCGGAAACTAGTAAGGTAAACTAGAGAGTTCTAGAGCCTTGTGTTAGAATTTTGGAGTTTGATATGAGGGTTAAAATCGTAAAAATGATTTTCGTACTTAGAATGAGGGTTTTAGGATTAGGGCGTCAAGGTACAACCCCCCAAGGACCACCCAAGGGGTCCTTGAGGAGGACCCCAAAACAGCCCAAAAGCTGTCCAAAACAGCAGCCTCCCACGAAGGGCATCTACGGCCAGTAGATGGACCCATGCCCCATGGGAAGGGTTCGTGGGTCAAGGCCAAGTTTTCCCTGCAATGTTGAGCTGCAGACCTCCACCCACGGAGCTGCAGCACAGTCAGTAGACCCACCCATGGTCCGTGGGTGGGGGTCTCGTAGGTAGGGGCTGCATGTAGTTAAAATGTTTTAAGTTGGGGACTTGGGGGTTAATTGGTAATTAGTTAGGGGTTAAGGGAGGTCGGTTAGTTAGTTATTAAACCACCTATATAAGCCTAATAGACCCCTAAACTAAGTGAATTAAATCATTCTTCCAAGACCTCAAAACTAACCAAAATTCTCTCAAGAAATTCTCTCTCTAGAAGTGAAGAAGAAGAAGAAGAAGAGAAGGAAGAGGGGCATATTTCCTCCATTGCTTCAAGCTTGTGTTAGGGATTTGAATCAATGTATGTTAGCTTATTCATATATGGGTTCTTCCACCCATAGAGTCCCCTAGGTTTCCCCCAATTGTGAAGACCAAACCCCAATCTAGCTAGGGTTTCTTCCTACATTGTGGGTAGTGGTGAAGTTTGATTCCAATCAAGTGGATGATACTTAATTATGATTGATTTAGCATTGAATTATTATATTATGATGAATTTATGTGATTTCCATGGTGAACCCTAGTCTATTTGATGAATTTGAGATTTTATGAGTTTATGCCATGAAAGGTGAAATTGAAGAATTAGAATTGATCTTCTAAAATTAATGTCATATGTAGTAATTGTTCAAGATTAGGATCATATAGACATAAATTGAACTAGAATTTATTACATGTGATGGATCATGATTAAGTAAAGTTGATATTAAACCTTTGTGATGAATTATGACTAGAGTTGCTTAAAGATGAAGCTTGTGACTTGAATGTTTTGTGATCTAGATATGAATGATGATAGTAAGAAGTAAAGCTTTGAGAGTAAGGCTTGTAGTCATGAATGTTGAATCACTAGGGCTTTGAGAGTAAAGCAAATGTGATGAATAGAAGTCTAGTAAAATTGTGGTGAAAAGTCTATACTCACCTATCCTTTCTTATAAATGCTTGAATATATCAAGTGATAAAATCACTTGAACATGGATTGATTGTCAAGGACATCCTTCCATGAGACATGAATGTTAAGCAAGGCTTAATAGTGAATCTTGGGGTGTATGCTTGGCTCCAAGTGGATATTGACAATGAGATGGAGTGTCACACAAGATAGGGTCCGGGCTCTAAGTTGAAAGGAGGACCACACCTAGTTGATGTGAGGACTATCCAAGTTAAAGGGGGAACTCTTACGTAGTTGAGTGTGGGTTTTCCCAAAGTTAGGTCTCATGAGATGGAAGCCTTAGTGAAGTTAAGGTTTCTAGTAGCAATCTCCATATCCAATGAACTAAGACATACTTGAAGAAACATCTCATAGTGTTCAAAAGCATAAATGAACTAAGACTTACTTAATGAAGTACCTCATAGTGTTCAAGAGTATAAATGGACTTAGACATGCTTAAGGTAGTATCTCATAGGGTCCATGCTAATAATGAACTTAGACATGCCTAAAGAAGTGTCTCATAGGGTTCAACCTAATAATGAACTAAGATGTGCTTAATGAAGTACCTCATAGTGTTCTAAAGTTAAAGAGAGGAACTAGGTTCCAAACCAAGAAGTATTAGTATGAGGACCTAAAAGTGGTACTTAGAATGAATAGTATTATGGGATGCTATTCATGCATTGCACAAGTATGACTTACGATTATTAAAGAAAGTGTTCTTTGAGTGATGTATCTTGAGATAGGATTGTGCTATAGTTGCCTTCCTTGTTAGTATTGACTAAAGGCGAGAGATTCCCTTGGTTAAGAGAGTAAAGCTAAAGGATGAGATCCTAAGGTGATTAGTGTGATGGCCTAAGGTGGTACTTAGTGTGAGTAGGATTATGGGGTCTTACTCATACATTTTCTTAACTTTCTACTAGTATGTTTTTTCCTTAGTTTCTTATTATCCATAGCTCTGATATCAATTTTCGTACATCGTTGACTAGTAATATTGACTATGTTTAAGATGACCAAAAGGGATACTTAGCTTGGATGGTATTATGGGATGTCATTCATGCATTGCACAAGTATGCTTTGAGGTTACTTGAGAGTGGTCTTATTATGATGTGAATGACTAAGAGTTGAGTAATGCCTATATGATGCTTATGTTGGAAACTTTGCTTATTTTTTTTTATATTGTCTCTTATGCTTATAATTGATGTTTCGTGAAGTGTTTCATATGATTTTGGATTATGTCTTATATTGACTAACCCTTATATTATGCTCTTATGGTGTTATGCTAGCTAACATATTTAATACATTTTATACTAATGCATACTTTGCCTACATTCTAATCAAATATAGGGTTTCGGAGATTGAGTTCCATTCTTGGAGGATAGGTTTCTAAGGAGTTGAAGATTTGGTGAGTCCTCATAGCTTCGAGGACAAAACTCACTATTTCTTTTATGTCTTTTATTTCATGTTTTGAGACTATTGTATGGGCTACGTCCCAAGAGTTTTATTCTAAAGTTGTATTAGATGGTTTGAGGCAAAAATGTAGTCGACTTCCACTTGCATTTTATGAAAAGACTTCGATTGTATGGATAATTTTTTTTAAAATTTTCCGTACTTTTCTATTATCTTATGTTCATGATATGCTAAGGGCTTGTATGAGACTTTTCGGAGTCTTGTACGCCGTGTTACATCTAGGGGGTACTCCTGGGTCGTAACAATAATTGATCATATTGAAGATCAAAACTATAAGAGAAATATATAATAACATTAAATGATATTATTTTAAATCAACAATCTGATAATCATACTATCAAACCTTTTAATACGAAAAGTGTATTAAATAAATTTAAAGAACAAAATTCTAAAACAACGCTATAGGATCACTAGACATAATTAGTACATGTGATTAAACAATAAATCATTTAACACCTAACCAAAGAACTAAAATCACAATCTAAACTTGGAGAAACATCAAAAGAAATAGAACCTCTAGAAACACCTCTAGAGGCAAAGGCAGGAATTAATATTATCACAATAGCTAAAGCACAAAGTACAAATTACTTAAGTTATAAATAAAAATTATATTGCCACGATCGGATTCCTCGAGTCATGATGGTGCCTACTATAACCTACCAGTAGGCAAGCCAACCCGTATCCCAGAACTACAAGTAATGTGATTGAAGGCAGAAAACTAAACTCAAACTAAAACAATAACATAAATAACATGAATCATAGATGAAGAAGCGGAAGCAAGCCAAAATATATATAAAAATAAGAGAGCCCTCCCAGAACCTGGAAGTCACATGTATAGAGCTACTAAGAAAATGAGTACAAGACCCAAAAGTGGACCACAAAAATAATATTGTCTCAAAAAGCAAAAAGACAAGTCAATATATTTAGATGCAGACTGGTATAACACATAACGCCAAGTGCTCACCCCTGTCTCTGGATCAGACTACTGCACGCTCGATGTCAACGTTGGTAGCTGGTGCTCGGACCTGCATCACGAAAATAGATGTAGAGTGTAGTATGAGTACCAAAACAATAGGTACCCAGTAGGCCTCACAGGCTGACTAAGCAAGAAAAGCAAAAGTAATATGAAATGCGAGAATCTAAAACACTACCAGAAACAAGAATGAGAAATCTAAACGGTATGCACACGAGTGTACTAACATACAATGAAAAGGAGAATAACTAACTAAATCCGACCGGGATCCCATAAACCTGATGGGTACACTCGTGCGCAAGCTAATAGTAAAACCCGAGCAGACTCAAATAAGCCCTGCAGGTACAAGGAAGAGTTTAGAATGGAATAAGAGGATCCGATGAAGTTTCCAAGATTTCCACAACTTTCCGTGGACTCAAACCGAACAATTCATATGCCTAAAGCTCATCCAGAACTAATAGGGGTTAAGGACTTGAACTGAAGACGGAGGATCAAGGACTTGAACTAAGATTTGGAGTAACATAGGGCTTAAACCAAGGCTAAGGATAATCGTGGACTTGAACCACATATAAATATGACCAAGGACTTGAACCGAGGTGAGAGTAGCTATGGACTTGAACCAAGTTGTAATGAGCGGTGGACTTGAACCACGGCTGAAGAAAGCCAGGACTTGAACCAAGGCTATAATACTAAGGGGAGGACTTGAACCACACTCGTTGGAGTGAACTTTGGGGCTTGAACCATGAATAGAGAAGAATTGGCTAGAAATAGGATCAGCAGCCTGATATAAATCATTCCATCCTGAACCATATCCAACCAGAATCGACGAGTAGCTTCAACACCAAGAATCAGAGACACCGGAACCGACGAAAATAGAGGATTTATGTATATATGGTTCCAAGAGTGGTGTTACGACCTATCTAAGGCCCAAACTATCAGACTCAAGTCTGATACATTAGTCTATAGGGAGTTAAGTCATCTGATGCGACGTCGGGGATATTACAAGACTTAACGGCTCTAAAAGGACGCAAGCCTATGTCAATCACTAGCCTAAGCCTAGACTAAGGCCAAACATGCTCCAACAATATTCACAAATCACAACTAAGGCACACCACAAGGTGAGGATGATCAACGAATACAATAGACATGCTTCAACCACCTGAAATACCCGAAAAGTAGCCTAAGGCATGGATTCTAGGAATTTAACATGATTAACCGCCAATTCAACCCCAAATTCATACAAAATCAACCTAAAATTACTTAATCATGCTCATTCTAAGGAGAGGGAAGTCGTAGCCTACCTGTAGGCCGACCGCGCGCGCTCCAAATCACGTTGATAGAGCTTTTTCCTTCCGTACGGCCTCAGAACGCTGCCACTCTATCAAAAATAGAATGACAACGTCAATACCGCCGTTTTGACACCAAAATTGCATTTTTCAAAAATGGACCCAAAATCGAATCTAAAATGGGATTGTGGGACCTGTATCGGGAATCCCATAATCGACTCCATGAAAAGGTTCATTTTACCTCCCTGAAATTGTGCCCCAAAATGGAACACAATTTGTGGCACAAAATAGCCCGGAATCAGCTCATGCATTTAAATCACCATAAATCTAAAGAAGGAGAGAGGACAACAGCTAAAACTCAAAATTTACCTTTAAACGGAGGTCCCCCAACAGTTCCCGAGCACACCAATGCGTAGCCACGCCAATTTTGAGCAACCTAGCCTTTGAATCACCCAAAATGGAGCTAAAATGAGAAATAAATTGTGTTTAAAAAATGAGGGCCGAGTGCTGATTTTTGACTTTAAATAATGGCAGATCTGGTCGCTAAAAGGACTTCTGGTCGTGAAAAAGACATTTTCTGATTGCTAAAAGTCTGCATCAGATATCAAATTTATTTCTATTCTTTTTCAAAGTCTTCGAATGGATCTTCGGGATTCATTCGGTACCCGATAAAAATAAACCAGATATGCTACCCCACTAAATTCAACATTTCAAACTCAATGGAATTGTTGGATTTCGTAAAAAGATTGTTATGGTATAAATACCACCTCGGGACCCATTAGGCCTAAAACTCAACTTTTCGCCTAAACACCCAACAATAAAAAAGAAGATCTCAAGACCCAAACAAAAGGTCCTACTAGACCAAATCAACATTCCAGAGCTAACGGCACTGACAAAATTCTCATATGATAATTAATTCTCCGAATGTTGACCAAAGTCAACTCTAGGCATTTAAGCTTTCCAACATCTCATCTAAGTGCTCAAACTCACTTCGGAAGCCTTAGGACCCGAACTAAAGGTCCTTTTAGACCAAACTTGACATTTCGGAGCTAACCGTGCTAACGAAGTTTCAATTTGAGCATGTTTGCCAAGAATGTTGACCAAGGTCAAACTTAGGCCAAAGCTTAAAAACTAAAACACATGATGGCACAAATTCACACTGAAAGCCTTGGGATTTGAGCCGCCTATGCCACTAGCCTAAAATGACCACTCTGGAGCTGATGGAACCGTTAGAATTCCATTCTAAGGTTGTTTACCTGACGTTTTCACTAAAGTCAACTATTCTAGTTTCAAAAGCTCCAAAACAGGGGAAAGGGCATAAAACCCAAACGAACAACCAAGCAACCGAACAATTAGTTCCAGAAAGTCATAAATGACTTGGGGTCGTTATAGGAATGATTTAAACGATGGTAAGAAGGTATTAAGGAAAAAATGACCTAGAGGGTCATTACAACATACGCTACTAAAAAGGACTTTCGTCAGTGAAAGTAAGAGTCAAGAAGTACCTGAATGGTTAAATAAGCTGGGAAACTGCTGATGCATATCCTGCTCGGTATCCCAGGTAGCCTAATCGACTGGATGGTGTTTACAATGGACCTTAACAACAGGAATGTGAAATGACCCCAAAAATGCCCGAAAATGTGCTTCGGAAACACCTATAATTGTATTTTCCATATATCTCAAAATCTGTACATGATTTCGGAAATTCGACTTCATATTCTTATTCATGGGGTCAAATTGAGTGGGAAATGGGTCTAACCCGAATTTTAGAGCAACCGTATCAAAATTCGAAAATCGCAAAAAATGCAATTTTGAGGGTCAACTTTAAAGGGGCATATCTCTTAGCACACAAGGAA
>JAJOOR010003313.1:0-48140 GCA_036250505.1 Solanum acaule | reverse complement strand
TCAATATCACGCTTATTTAATAAACGAATAGTTTGTTCAGACGAGTTTAACGCCAAAGATTGCTCAGTTGTTTTAATTAACTGTTTATTAGAGATTTTATCAAACCAACCATAATCATAAATAGTTTTTATATTCACTTTCGAAATAGTCCATTTGTTTAACAAATCAAGGTTCTGAGGTATATCTACCTCTTCTAATCGGGTACTTTTAATATCTTCTTGATCCATAAAAGAGAAAATATATCTATGCCGAAATACTTCACATCAATCTTATATTTACCATGAATGTTCCTAGGCTCTGATACCAACATAACAGGATCACAGACCTAGCGGTAGTCCGCCCACTCCTAAATCAAGCAAAATCAATATCCTTAGAGGTAGTCCAACTACATAAGAATCGAAATACACAAGAATTTTAACATAGTTTTTCAGACTGCATGGTTTAATTATTTTACCCAAGCAAAGGGCCTGTCAAGAATCTAAGACATACTTTTATTGAGCCCATGTGTCTGATAGATTTATTTGTTTTTCTTTAAATGAGGAGGTTGTGGAAAGATGTTTAAAATTAAAAAAATACCTTTCCACAAAAAAAGACCACATACGTTACTTTCTAGAGGCTTATTTTAAAAATAAATAATAAATACATATTTTTAGTTATTCCTTATTTTTTAAAACTGATTTAAAATCATTTTCAAAAAAATAATTTTAATTATTTAAAAAATCTGATTTTTGTGGTGCTGACACGTAAGCGCTATCACCTCTCCTATATATATATAGATTTCTACATATGTAATGTGTTAGTATGATACAATTGAACTTTTTTTTTTTAATAGTCGAAGTCATGATACTCTAGTATAGGAGTATATGTTAGTGAAAGTTGAACAAACTATGATTATCGATTTATCATACCGTAAAATATTGAAATCAAACTTCAAAATATCGAACCATACCAAATTAAATTAATATTATAATGATATAACAGTTTTAAAAATTAGATACCAAAATTAAGGTACTGAAATTTCAAATACCCTCTGACTTCTTGTCAGAGTACTTAGAATGCTTTCATATATATCAGCCATTCAAGAGCAGGTAGGTATACATAGATTATCTTTGGCCCCCTCCGTGTTATTATTTTATCTTACGTACTCAGTACATTATTTTATATTGACGACTCAAGCTTAGGGGAGTTGAGCTCATGTCTATAGGCACTAACAGATAGGTAGACATACCTTCTTAGTAGTGTAGCTGAGTTCAACAAGTCAGTCATCTCCACTTCGTCTAAAGTTGTTAGATCTAGAGGTTTGATTGGTCTTTTGTTTTGTACAATTGATGGGTAGGCCAGGGCCTGTCCCAGTCAAGTATAGTACTCTAGGCTTGTAAGCCTTGTTGGCCTTTGTTTATATCTCTGTGATTTTAAATATCATGGTGGTCTCGATGAATCACATAGGTGATAATAGATATCATGATGACGTCAATGATCCACATAACATTCTATGAGCATAGATATTATGGCAGCCTTAATGGTCTGCACAACATCTGTGATTATAGACAGCATGGTGGTCTTGTCGGGCCACATAAAAATTTGTATTTTTTTTGTTGTGAATTGATGGGTTAGATGAATTATTATTGTTGCACGAGTCTCTAGTTGTGGCTTTGTTGGCCTATATATGACTTCTAATAAGTTGAGATATAGTTGCTTTACAAAATATTGAAGAGTGTGGGAAGTAAACAGACAACCTTCTCAAATCCTGACCCACAGTTTAGACATTTTAAGTTAGTATTTCTCATACCATCCTTATACCTAACAACAGAATTTATAAGAGAGTGATCATATAAATGATCTTTAATCTCTCCTCTCAAAATTCACAAGCAAGTATAACAATGAGGGAGGGTCATGTATGCATGTTAAGACATACATAAAGTGGTGAATATGTCGCTCAAAGAGGGGTCCCTAAATATATATATCCGATTCCTCCAAATGTACAAGTAAAGAAAGATCCGCCACAAAAATGAAGGGAAGAAACCCATGTCTAGAGCTATGACACTGTAGAATCATTAACATTCATCGCAACTACAAAAATTGTGGATCTGTAGAGGAGATCAGGACAGCCAAGAGAGGAGAAAGAAGAAGATAAAGAAAAGGAGGACACTCAACCGCGAGTCAGGTCATTGTTTCAAGCTAAAGGTCCTCACAGATGTATACCTCTACCAGCTGATTCTGGGCATGTCAAACCTCATTCCAGCAGTGGCAATTTCTCTATTCCTTCTTCTCTAGAACTTGAGTCACAAGACCAAGAGCGATGGTTCTTCCTGATGCTCTGAGGGACACCCTTCCAAGACCCTTACATTTAGAATGCTCTTCAACGCAAATCATCCCTTGCAAAGCTATCTGAACCATGACAAACAAATTAAAGTTAAGATCTCTTTTATAGCTAGCATCTTCCCTGCACCCATTCCCACCAAAGACATTTTTTTATCTATTTACTAAAATGATAAAACATAAGCATATCACCCATGCAGGAAAGGGTCATGAGGCTCAGATTTAATTCAAGAATAATAGACATATAGTTGCTCTTGAGAGAAACCTCAATTATAGCATTCTGCTTTGCTAGTAGACATCTAGGTGACTTTTTGGTCTCCTTTCCAGTCTTTGGATCAAGCAATGACAAAATCCTCACAACTCTTGCAGCCTCCTTTACATGGTGTACATGAAATTCCAACTGCACAATTTCAAATATCCAGAGCTCTTGAGTTATTAACTAGAAACAGATGTCATGCAACTCTGTGAATTTTGAGGGTAAAATGACAAGAGCTGCTACCTGAGAGCCAATTAAAATTGGAACAGCAATATCCAGGAGAAGAATCTTCAGTTCCAAATGATTTGTAACAGCAATAGGATATTCAGGGTGGCACAGCACATCCCCTGCCATTACACGATTCACATCTATACCTTGTAGATTAACAGTGACATTGTCTCCAGCTTTTGCACTGTTACAAACCTGAGAATTATGTTCCAAAGAACGTACTGTTGCCATTTCTCTTGATGGCATAACTAGAACCTGATCATGTTAAGAATTTAGTGTTAGAAAAGACTACTATCCTCCCAAAGAAGTCAAAACAATTTTTCATCCATATTACAAGGTCAAACCTTGTAGAATAGAAAAATAATCTACATGTAACAAAAAATCACCAATGGTGCATTTACTGACAACATTAAACAATTGCTGTCCAATAGATGATTGCACCATACAAGCATTATGATGGCAATTGCAGTAATGACCTAACAACATTTCTCAACAATGCCCTAACAAGACTGCGCAAGTATCTGTTAGTTATATTAGTCCTCTTTAACTCTATCACTCTGTTAACTTGAGCCTGTACACTCTAATTCACTGGTATCTTACATTACAGGGAGAAAAAAGAAGTGTTTGTGTTTCACCATGTACCTATCTCATCATTGTCAACATGCAGATGTCCCTTCCAAGACAAGAGAGAAAGATATAAAACATAGAAGTAATCAAAACCACCTCAGGTTTCAATCCAGGCAAAGCCTTAGCTCAAACAATAACTGCCTTGAACTCCCATCCCCCCTCAGCACACACCCCAAATAAAATTCAAAATACTGTAGAATATACAGTTAGAAAAGAGTTACACTCAGAGAAAAAAATGTAGAAGCACCTTGATGGAAAATTAGGATACAAGTTTACTTGCCTAATGCCTCCCTCAGCCCCTCCTAATGAGAGCATGGTATTTTGGCAGGTTAATTTGGGTGATGGTCAGACTGATGACATGATCTATAGGCACCAGTATAACTCCCTGTACAGTTATGACTCAAAAAGTCCAAGTCTTCTAAAAGCATGTATATCATAAAGGAGAAATATCTTTTCTAGATATGATACTTGATGAATTTAAATGTTGAGTGTCAAAATAAAGGAGAAGGATCTCTCATGCATTAGTGGGTAATTGAGTACCTTATCTCCAGTTTGAAGAGCTCCTGTCTCCAACTTTCCACATACTGACACCTGTCCTTGTGAGGGTAATTTAACGAGATCACATATCGGCATTAATATAGGCTTTGAGTAATCTCTTTGGGGAGGTTGGAGAGAGTCTATGGCGTCTAAAAGGCATGGACCTTGAAACCTGAAATAAACTTTCATTATTAACTACAAAAGACAATGGAAGCTTTGCGAGCTATTTGCGTACGACACTAAATTACCACAGAAATTTTGACTCCACAGCACAATCATCATTTTATCTATTATCTTGCAAATTTGGGTTGTCAATCTTAAGAACACTTTAATTGTTTCAAATTCCAATTGCATACAGTTTAACTTATCTATTTGCTATGTAACCTACTGTTTCCATTGTTCTGCCTCAGGTAAACATAAAACTTCCATGAAAGCATTTATCTAAATGATGCAAATGCGATAAAGTTGAAGATAACGAGTAACACTATGCGTCCTTTTAGCGCTAGCAGTTGGCCAGTAGACTAACCAGGTCAACAATCTTGCATCAGAAGGACTTGTCACCAAATTTTGGTTTTGCATGGCACTCAGGGGAATCCACAATACTGATGAATCTTTAAACTTACAAGCACGAAGAAATGTTCCTAGTTGATTCTTAATTGTATCAAACCGTTCTTTGGAGTATCCCACTGCATCCATTTTGTTAATAGCAATTATTATCTGGTCCACCCCAAAGCTTTTGATAAGTTGTGCATGCTCCCTTGTCTGACCTCCACTAACATCAATGCCAGCTTCAAATGCACCTATTGAAGCATCAACTACAAGAATTGCAGCATCTGCTTGTGTTGCACCTGATATCATATTTGGGACAAAGTCTCTATGGCCTGGGGAATCAAGCAGTACAACACGGTAACTTTTTGTGTTAAAGTAGGCAACAGCCACTGTCATAGTTATTCCCCTCTCTCTTTCCTCAGCACTCTCATCCAATGCCCAGGCATAAGCAAAGGACCCTTTTCCCTGATTATAGATAGGATATGTATCAATCAGCTAATCAAGATTTCACTATGTCCTTATAAAAGTGGATGAAAAGCGAAAAGAAGGATTACTTGCTGCTTGGCCTCTTTTTCATATTTGTGCATTTCCTTCTGAGATATCTGCCCCAAAAGGTGTAGTAGTCTTCCTGATAGTGTTGACTTCCCAGAATCAACATGGCCAACCTACATGGTGAAAATTTTGGAGTAAGATCAGCGGATTAGACATTCTAAATGTTTGAAATCTTGAATCACACAAATGATTGACTCACAATTGCAAGATTTAGCTGGTTCAATTTGTCTTCTAATTGACCAGTGCATACAATTTTCTGAGGTTTACTCTGTGATCTTGAAGTTGCAATTCTACTCTCCACATTGTGAGGATTTGATGATACAGACATATTGCTCACATTGCTCATGCCATCATGATTTCCTCTAGTTTCTATAGAAGAACCTCTATCCTTCATGTCATCACGTCTAACCTTCGCCGTTGATGTGGAAGAACTAGTAGGCTCTTCAGAAACCAATTTTTTTTTAACTTCACCAGCTATTTCCTTTTTACTTGATAGGACATTTGACTGTACGACTTTGTTGCTAGTAGCTGCAAAAGGAATAGTAATATACACGAAAGATGTCAAACTCCCAAATTAGAGTACAGGATATAAAATATTAGAAATTAAGACTACCGTTTTTTGGTATTATTGGAGAGGTAATATGAAAGGTGTCATCTTTCTGCATGATTTTGGAGGAAAATTGCCAAAAGTCGGTGCATGAAAAATTCAGTTTCAATCTACTTTAACATTCTCAATGACAAAAAGGGAAGCAAAGTCAGCAGGAAGGTTCCAGTAAACAGGTAAATAGTTTAACAATTGAAAAGAATTAAAAAAAAAAAAAAAAAGCTTGCAGGAAGGTGTCATTGAACAGGTACATAGTTGATTTCATCTCATTGTTTAGGATAACTCCACCAAAATGTCGACGGAAATTATTCTCCATCTCTTACTCCTATAGTCATTAGGTCGTTATTGGCAAGATAATTACGTGTAAATATCTTCACTCCGGTGATCCTTCTGATCACCGGAATCCTCACTCCCTCTTCTTTTTCTGACAATCTACTTCCACCAAAGCCTCTACCAGCGACTCAACCCCAAAAAGACCCATCCCCAGAAAGTTCCCCACGCGCTCGCACGCGCCACCTCTTCCTCTCAGACTTCGAAGTCTCTCGCGGCATGCGCCAGCACGTGAATCGTCAAAACACAGAATTTCAGCCTTTTCTTGGTTCGATCCAGGCCGCAAGGGCTTTCACCTCCCACTACGTCTTCGGTTAAAGCACTTTCCTTTCTTTTCATCAATTATTTAGGAGAAAGATGGAGAACAGAATCTTTTTTCAGATTGGGGGCAAGTCTTATGACTTAACTGATACCAAACTAGCCTCAGATTCTAGGTTTGAATGGGTGGAGAGTGCTAGATTATATATGAGAAGAATGAAGCTGAGTAGAGTAGCTCTACAGTGGCTATGCAGAAGATTTAATGAAGCTTCAGAAATCAAAGGAAAATCCTTCAAAACTTGGAGATGCAGAGATTTAACTACTCTTATTTATTGCTCATTGAAGTACAATAAATATGGTAGATTTGTGTCTGTTATTACGGTTAAAGGAGAGTTGAGATCTATTATTATTCTCCCTGAAATCACATTTAATGCTGGCTGGTCTGATCTCTCTAAGAAAATTGAGGTCTTTATTAATAAGCCTGAAATTTTACAGAGAGAAACTCTAAATGCAGGGGAAATAATCAGTAATGGGCAAAAAGAAAAAGGAAGTTATAAGGAAGCTCTTCAAAAAAGCAGATGGCCCCCTAATGAACTTCAATCAGCTCCAGAGAGCAGTACCAATGGAGATAAGGATCCTTTGAGGAGAAGTCTGGTTGGCAGCTTCCCAGATTGCGATGAGATACCTTCTCGTAACGATGTTAGGAAATGGGCGCAAAACACATGGAGAGGCATCCACAACATACAAGTATTTGATTTGAACGGGATCCAATTCCTTTTTGAATTTCAGTCAAGAAGGGATGCTGAAAATGTGCTAGCAGGGAGATGGAGTAGGAGCAATCATCTATTGGAACTGGACTGGTGGTCTCCAACGACGGGAGCTATTCCAGCCCAACATCAATTTGATTGGTTTTGGGTTCGAATTTTGGGACTACCGTTACATCTATGGACTGATAAAGTGATGAAGGAGATGGGGGACCAGCGTGGCGGATGGATTGAAGCGGAAGAAGAAACCCAACTCAAGTATCACCTGAGATGGGCCCGTATTCAAGTCAAAGGTCCTCTGAAGGAAATTCCAGCATATGTAGAAGTGAGTGATGGAGAATTCAATTTTTCTTTGCTGGTGTGGTGTGAAGCTCCGGTGAGATTCAGACAGAAGTCGGATCTAATGCACGTTGATCAACTAGAAGGTGCAACACAACATGTATCTGGAAGGGAGTTCCCACAGCAAACCCACAGCAAAACCCTTTGCTGACTTTTATTCCAAAGGAGGTGGAGACTAACATTTTGGGGAATGATTCGCAGTTAGTTTGCAAAAAAAAGGGGAAGAGGAACACGCGGGTCTGAGTGAAAGACATGTGAGGGAAATAATTAAAAATTTGGGCCCAGTAATGGTATTAGAAGTGTTGGACCAAATTGGAATTAGAGGCAGTGGGTCACATGAAGCCCAATTGCCTAAGAAAGACTCCATCCAGTTAGAAAAGGAACCTTTTGTTGACAACCTCTTCTCGACAGAGAACAGTTTCTTTCCGAGCTCGAATATATCAGAGATGGAGATGGGGGCTGGAGTGAGAACTGAAACATCTTTTGCTAAGGATGATGTGGCAATTTACTATGGGTCGGAAGTTTTGGGGGGTGAAGACAACAACATGCCTATGGTTATTTATGATATCGAAGGAGCAGGAATTAATTCAGATAAGATAGATCTTCATCAGGGCAACTGCTCTACTGAGCAAATTACATTATTTGAAGATCCTCTTCCTCTTCAAATTAATGATGGTCTCTCAGAACAAGAAATTGAAGACAAAGCTTCACTTTGGGTACATTCCAATGTACTTAAACTCAGTCAACTTTTTGGGGTTGCTTTTGAAGGATGTGATAAGGCAGCTTTTGATCTATTTCTGAGAATTGATCAAAAGAGGGGGGATTTGAGGCAGAAGAAGGTGGAGACAACACCAATCAAAGCAAAGAACACAATCCCAAAGGAGATAAGAAATTTGGAATTTCATGTTAAGTTTAAAGAAGGGGAATCAAGAAACAGGGGGAGAATAACAAACACAAATTTCCAATGAAAGTCAACATCCTTTCTTGGAATGTAAGGGGGGTAAATGGAGAAGAAAAAAGGGGGATAGTCAGGAGATTATTTCAACATTGGGGGCTGATATTTACGTTCTGGTTGAGACAAAATTGGGAGGATCAGAGGTGAATGTATTCAAACAATTATGGCAAAATAGATGGATGGGGGGAATTTCATTTGGATGCTATAGGTAGAAGTGGTGGCATCGTAGTAATGTGGGATAAGAGGGTGTGGAAAGGAGAGCTGGTATTAGCAGCAAACCAAATGGTGACCTGCAAGTTTGAAGGCATAAATCAGGCACTCACATGGTTCCTTTCAGCTGTGTATGCCTCATGTGATCCAATAACTAGAAGAGAACTTTGGCAAGAATTCATCAACATCAAAGAACCGTGTAATGGGCCTTGGGTAGCTTGTGGAGATTTTAATGCCACAAGATAACCAAACGAAAGATCAGAAGGGCACAAAATTACTACGCCAATGACTAAATTCTCTGAATGGATCGATGAGATGGGAGTTCATCGACCCTCCTTTATTTGGGGGGTCTTTTCACATGGAGAAGGGGGGACAATCACATGTTTGCTTCCAGAATTGATAGGTTTTTATTCTCTTCCCAGTGGGATGAGACCTTCACACGGATTAAACAGAACATGCTTCCCAGAATAGGTTCTAACCACAATCCAATTTTGCTTGAATGCGGAGATTTAATTTTGAAGAAGCTTACTTCAAATTTGAACAATGGTGGTTAAGGGTAGAGGGTTTCTCAGACAAAGTTAAAGATTGGTGGGCATCTTTCAATATCACTGGTACGAGCTCTTATGTCCTAGCCTCCAAGTTGAGGATGCTAAAGGGGAAGCTAAAGGAATGGAAACTGGAGAATAGGAACAATTGGAATCAGAGAAAAGAGGAAATCTTAAATCAGCTGTCTGTTTTAGAAAAGACTCGGGAGTTGAGATTACTATCAGAGGATGAGTTACTTCAGAAAGTACATCTTTCTATGGAGTTTGAAGATGTTGCAAAAAACGAGGAAATAGCTTGGAAGCAGAGGTCTAGAGTACAGTGGCTCAAACACGGAGACAAAAATACCAAGTATTTTCACAGGATGGCTACAGCCCATAAAAGATTTAGCATCATTGATAAGTTGATGGTTGAAGGGGTTACAGTAACAAATTCAGAAGAAATTAAAGGAACCATAATCAGTTACTACCAAAATCTTTGCAGAGAAACAGAACAATGGAGGCCAGATTTTAATGTACAGGGAGTGGAAAGCATTATACAAGAGGAAAATGTACGGTTCCAGAGGCAATTTGAGGAAGATGAAGGTTTTAATTGCATAAAATCATGTGCTAGTGATAAGGCCCCCGGACCAGATGGCTTTTCGATGAGATTTTCCAAAACTTTTGGGAGATACTGAAGACAGACTTCATGAATGCAGTGAGACAATTTCATGAAAGACATGAAATAGAGAAGAGCCTTAACGCCACCTATGTGGCTCTAATCCCAAAGAAGACAGGAGCTATGGAACTTAGGGATTTCAGACCCATAAGTCTCATTAGTGGTGTGTACAAGGTCTTTGGTAAGCTGTTGGCAGAGAGATTAAAGAAAGTGATAAGCAAATTAGTGAACAATCACCAAATGGCCTTCATTCAAGGAAGACAAATTATGGATGCCGCGTTAATGGCTAGTGAGTGTGTAGACTCATGGATTAAAGGAGAGATCCCAAGAATAATGTGCAAGCTTGATATAGAAAAGGCATATGATCATGTCAATTGGGAGTTTCTACTTAATATTTTGAAGCAGATGGGGTTTGGAGACAAATGGCTTAAATGGATAGGTTTTTGCATCAAAACTGCCAGGTTCTCCATTTATGTTAATGGAGAACCTGCCAGTTTTTCCTTCTGAGAGAGGACTACGACACGGAGATCCTCTCTCCCCTTTCCTATTTATTTTAACTATGGGGGGTCTTAACAGTATGATTAGAGTGGCCAATCAGAACGACTGGATAAAGGGTTTCAACATTGGTAACCAGTCAGAGGTTGATTTGCAAATATGTCACCTTTTATATGCAGACGACACAGTAATATTTTGCGATGCAAAGGTAGAACAAGTTAGTTACATTAGAGTTATTTTGGTGATTTTTGAGGCCATCTCCGGACTGGCTGTGAATTGGGGGAAAACAACATCTTCCAAATCAAGGAAGTGGCAAATATTCAGTTGTTGGCAAGCATCTTGCAATGCAAGATAGAGCACTTGCCAACTACTTACCTGAGAATGCCTTTGGGGAATAATCACAAGGAGCTTGAGATTTGGGATGGAATCATTGAGAAGACAGAGAAGAGGTTGGCTAATTGGAAGGCAAACTATCTATCTCTGGGAGGAATAGTCACTCTGATCAATTCGGTCCTGGATGCGTTGCCTACATATGTTATGTCACTTTTCCCTTTACCAGCAAAGGTAGAAGAGAGGTTAGATAAATTGAGGCGTGATTTTCTATGGTCGGGGAACAAAGGAAAAAAAAATACACTTAGTTAAATGGCAGACAACCTTACTAAGCAAGAAGACAACCTTACTAAGCAAGAAGACAGGAGGGCTTGGCATAAAAAATCTGAGGGCCCAAAACAAAAGTCTACTTTCTAAATGGCTTTGGAGATTTGTGGTTGAAGATCAGGCATTATGGAGAAGAGCAATTCTCAACAAGTATGGGCAGACTGAGGAGTGGGTGTCTAGTGTAGTAGATAGCACGTATGGGGTATCAGTTTGGAGATCAATCAGAAATTTATGGCCTAGTTTAAAGGAGAATTTGGTGGTCAAGGTGGGAGAGGGTAACAAAATATTTTTTTGGAAGGACAAGAGTGTCTAAACTCGGTCTTCCCCGATCTCTTTTCTTTTTGCACCAATCCTGATGCTAAAATTGTTGAGATTTAGTCCCCTCAGGGATGGAACCTCACCTTCAGGAGAAATCTAAATGATTGGGAAGTAGATAGAATTGTTGAACTATTACTCAGATTGAGTGAATTCACGGGCCTTACTACAGAAGCAGATGGTATAAGATGGAAACACGACTCAGATGGCAAGCTCTCTGTGTGTAGACTGTATAAGAGAAATTATGACTCACTCAGGGGGAATTCTTGGTCCATGGAAACAACTATGGAAGGGCAACACCCCAACCAAGGTGAAATGCTTCACCTGGTTGGTCACCAGAAGGGCATATCTCACTCAGGAAAAACTCAAGAAAAGAGGCTTCCAGATCAGATGTTTTTTTTGTCATGAGAAGGAAGAAACTAACAGCCACTCATTCCTACACTGTAGGGTTGCTGTTCAGGTGTGGCACATGGTTCTCAGCATTTCTCAAGAGCCCTGGGTGATGCCAGAACATATTGCTGATCTTTTGAGCTGCTGGATGAGGAGGGGGGGGGGGGGAAGCAAGACCCAAAAACGATGGTGGTCTATAGTACCTACTTGTGTCTGGTGGGCTATTTGGAGAGAAAGAAACCTTAGGTGTCATGAGAATATTACTAACACTATTCAGAAAGTTAAAGAAAATTGCATTAACATGTTGTTTTTTTGGTGTAAAGAAGATGGTATAGAAGAAGTAGAACAATTGGTAGATTTCCTAGGATCTTTGTAATTATGGATTTAACTTGTAACTTTTTGGAGGTAGCCAACATACCCTCAATGCTGAAGAATACAACTTTCACTTTATAAAAAAAAAAATTACAGCCAATGAACAAGGTCCTAGAAAGCACCTCCTAAAGATTCTAATAAAATATTAGGATAAAGATGCATAATATAGCCACTGAATGATCTGTGTAGTTTCTACTTCATTATGAATATGGAATAGGGACTTCATGAAGAGCTATCCCAGAAAATCAGGACAAAGGAGAAAATTATTGAAGGACTTAAATAATGTTAAACTGGAAAGGGAGATAAGGAAAGGAAATGAATCAAAATAATTTCATCTGAATGAGAAAATTAAAAGACCAAAGGCATTGTATGCAACCAGTCACTAACTCTCTCTAAATAATACCAACCTTCTTCATAGATTTAAGCCCACCCATCCTTGCTATTTTTAGCAGTATTTTCAAAAACGAAAAGCGCAAAAAGGCGACAAGGTGCATGTAGATTGAAGCGATTAGTGAGAAGTGAAGCGCACAGTTTACCAAAAATATCAAATATATACGAATTTAGTACTACAATAATCATTCTTGGGGTGAGCTACCTAGCTAATCCGCAACACCAGTCTCCTTCTATCCATTTTTACATTTTTTCATAACTATTAGATAGTAGTACTTTGTTATTTTCAGACTTGTAAACGCTTTAGAGGCTCTTGTATCTATGACACCAGGTTTTGGGGTATATTTTGTTACTTTTCGCACTTTATGATTAAGAGATCCCAGTTATGACTTAATTATGTCTTTTCACCTTTATATTTTTGCTTAGTTGTTAAAAAATGGACTAAACTTGGATAAGTGTTCACCTATTAAATCAAGTGTGGGTGTTGTCACGGCTTTTCAATTTTTGGATCATGATAAGAAAATTCAGCTTCAGCAGATTGCATGATGGCTTTTGCTACTCTATTTCTCATTGAGTAAGTTATCAAATTAGGCCTATCCAATCCCCCAACAATAACAACAACAAACCCAGTCTAACCCCACAAATGGGTCTGGGAGGGTAAGATGTACGCATCCTTATCCCTACCTTTATGAAGTAAAGGTGGTTGCCAATTGACCCTCAGCAATCCTCCTGCTATATCCGGGCATGGGACCGGCAATGTGAACGAGACCCAAATGCCCAACAATCTCTCCCTAAATTCTTTCTCCAACTTCACTTTCCCCTGTGGAAGGGGTTTCAATGGTGGAACCAGGGAGAATCATTTCTTCCTCTTTATTCCTCTTCCTTTGAAGAAGTGATTGTGTAATACTGAAATAAGGATCAAATTCCCGAATTTGTGTAGGAGTTTTAAGTGTGTCTTTTATGGGTGTTCTCCTACACAGATAAACACACTTTGTTATTTTTTCATAAAGATTGTCTTTTATGATAGCATTTGTACCATTTCTGTGTAGGAGAACACCCATAAAAGACACACTTAAGGGCTCTAGGATCAAGTTTCCTAGAATTCCTAGTGTGAACAAAACACACCCATTTTGACGGATTAATTATTGAATTCAAGATAAACACCAAATCTTTTATACATATATTTGTGTCGTTATCCATTCACAAATTATTATGCCTGAGCATACTGCAGATTCGTTGAGTTGTTGAATTAGAAGAGCGGGAAGTAAAAGCCAGAAGGCATGGTGGAGAATAACCCCACATTGCATATGGTGGAGAGTTTGGAGAGAGAGGAATAGTAGAAATTTTGAAGATATTTCCAATTCCATTCAAAAGGTTAAGTGGAATTGTATTGTATCTATTTATATTTGGTGCAAGGAAATAGGTTAAGAAGAAACTGAACAGCTTGTAGATTTTTCAGGATCTCTGTAAGTATACTTTTTCTGTTTCTACTTTTGAAGGTCCCCCACATCAGAAGATTTTATATTTTTTTGAACTTAGTAACTACCCTGCATTAGAAGATTACCACATTACTATTTTCCAAAAAGAAAAGAAATGATTACGCTAGGAAAAGGAAAAATAAAATCTCCTAAAGTCATGTTAATTGATTAAATCAATCAACAAGCACGCTTTAAGAATCATATTTCCCAACGAATAGAAGTTTCTTGCTGAAGGGGATAAGTTTTTATGACTTTGTTCTAGGACTAACATGCAAATTAACCAAATTTGCGACTGAATTATGTAAAAACTGGTCTAACTTTGCCCTCCATTAATTGTTGAAATCATTGATGTCCCTAAATTGGGCTAATATTGCCCTTCTTGATAAAGGCCAACTATTAAAAGTTTATTAGTCTGATTAATACCAATAGTTCCCTGTGTATCCAAAATGTAATAACTAAAAAACCCTTATACACCCCCCCTCTCCCCCTCTCACCAACCCACCTCTTGACAAAGTACCACAAATATATCAAAGCTCATCGAAGTTAACGGTCCTCTTTTTTTTCCTTAAAGTTATGTGCTTCGAAGTGAACAACATTTTTGGTTTCCAATGCGGCAGAGATACTTGGCCATTATAGCCACCCTAGAAACTATGCATATGCCACCAATTGAAGGAAATAGTCTACTCTATGAAGAAGCAAGCGAAATTCACTAAGAACTACCAAAATGGAAAAATATAAGTACCATTGTCAATGGATGATGCAAGGCATTTGAGTAAGGACCATTGATGACGTCTTAAAATTAAGTAACCGAAACAAAAAGGAGAACTCGCACAAAAAAACTTACCACCACATTACTTATTACTATCTATTGAGTGGAGGAAAATACGCAAGGAGAATAAAAATGCAACAAAACTATTATCTACAGAAAGTCAGAAACAGTTCTTTCCAGCCCTCAAAAAGAAAACTGTATGTTTATCAATGTGAAATTTGTAAGAGACATATTGCCAGTTGCTAACCTGCGCTAGCTTTGCCACCGCCACCACCACAACCTTTGATCAATGGGTTACGCAGGACCCCACACATATCACATAAATTTGTGGTATCTTCATTATCAAATGTGCAAATGGGACAACACCACACCCCAGCCTTAACTGGTTCTTGTTTGGGATTTCCACATACATCACACACATTCATACTAGCTCTGTTATCAAATGTGCAAATGGAACAACGCCAGATGCCAACCTTGACCAATTCCTGCTTTGTATTTGTTTCTGGTGCCCTTCCTATAGCAAACCATAAATTACATATTGAGTTCCTTAAAATTAAGCTTTAGGTATATAAGGGGCATAAACTACTGCCAAGACCAATAGTCCTGGTAAAGTAACTAAAAACATGAAAATTTACAAAAAATCAAATGGAAATTTTCTACAATTAAACAAATATTCCCTTTGCGCTCATTTATGTCACAATTTGACTTGGTGCAGAAATTTCATGAGTTCAATTTATTTATATATATAATATTGGTTAGTTTGGACAGATGCAGTATATTAGTAGTTAGGAAGTTAATCTGACAATAGAAACATCATATTGGGGTTTTAAGTTTTGATTGTTCAGAATCCTTGAAAGAGGTGAAAGTTGTATAAGATACATTTACTTGTGGAAGCGTCAAGCAATTTAAAACATTTCAAAACAGATTATAGTGTCATCTAAATTGGAAGCTGGCAGAACTTTTTAAGAGCCATCTAAGTAGTTAAGCTTTTGATATGCCATAGCCCATATATATATTTAGTAAGTGAAGAAGTATTTATCCTTTCACAAATCCCTGTTAGCAGTTTAGAGCAGTCCAGTATGTATAGTAACTCAATATTTTCCACCAACATATTTCAAGACCATATTCAACAACCAAACAACGAAAACGGAAAAAATATTATTATTATTGTACAGATTCAAAATAATTCTGATAATGCTGGATGAACCAGAAATTCAGGGGAAAATGGACGCAACTAAAGCAAGTGGGATTGCAGATCAATAGACAAACACGAGTTTTGGCTTGGCTTGCATACATTTGGAGAAAAACTAAAATAGTTCTAAATAAAAGATGACTATGGAGAAAAGTACCACAGAATTATCATGAAGTGGTAATCTTAATATAAGATTTAACATTTTCTGGGCAGAGTACATCTTTAAATATGACGCACTGAGAAGGGCTGGAGGGACACTCACCATTTTTCTCTGCATATTCATATCCATCGTCATAGTCATTATTGTAATCTTCATAGTCATAAAAGTCTTCTTCATAATCAACTCCATAATTTACCTTACGAGGCATGGTGACGCTTTCAGATATGCCTAAGAAATAAACATGAGATTGCATATCACTGTCTACTCAATACAAATCCAGGTCATCACAGAAATGTGCAGCATGAGCAAGTTAATTCCTACAGCACAAACAGAATACATTGTGCCTGTTTCACCCTTCAATTAAGAATGTAATCATACCTCGAAGATAACCGTATCAGCAAGAAAACATTTCAGATCCAATTCAACCACCAGGAAATGCTCACCCAAGCACTACCATAAATCCAGAAAAACAATATAACTGGGACGAACTGCTCTTAATGTCCTGAGCCGGTAAGCAAATCTACAGCCTCCTGTTCGACAAAACAAGCCACCATTTTCAATCAATTGGAACAAGCTTTCAAAAGTGAGATAGAAGAATTATTTTTCCTTATTAAATGCAGACATGAAAACATTAATGGAGGTCTTTTATCTAAAAGTTTTCTTGTGTTTATCCTTTTTTTAAAGGAATGTCAGTAACAAATACTATAACATTCCCATTTAGTACTATTTTTCTCCATTCCCTAGCTGAGTTAGTGACAAAGTTCTCAAGTTCTTGAAAGAAACACCATATGATATAAGTTGCAATGTCAAAACTAAGAGCTACAAAGCATTAAGTGTTAGATTGCTACATGCACACAGTTAACAAGGACACAATTTTCCTGCTGGAGATGTCGTTAAATGTGATTCGACCTGGATTCAGGATTACTAATTCCGAAGAGAGGTAAAAACTTAACCATGATAAGTAAATAGGTTTGGTGTAAACACATGATGCGGGTAAGTATTTACCCCGAACAGAACCTCGTAAACCTGATGACGGCTGATAAACGTTTCAGGAATATTTAATCAATCCTAAGATTATATAGCAATAACATCTGCTAGCCCAAAAATTACAAACATACTATCTTATTGATAAGAAAAAAAAGTTACATTTCATCAGTAACAATGTAAACATCACCAAGTTAATTACTCCATCAACGTAAATACGAATACTTACAGCAAAACTCCATTAATGAAAAATTACAGGGTTTAATAACCCTACAACCCCTCAAAAAAGTGCAAATTAAAGATCGAAATTATACCGAAAGAATTAAGGGAAAATAAATAAGGAGGGTTACTGGGGTTTCTCCATCTGCTTAGTGGAAGAATGAGGAAGACGAATTGTACTTTAAGCTTTACCTTAGTTCCAACTCCGGCCAGTGTGTGCTCTCTGAGAGATTTTAAGATTTCAAGGGGGCGTTTTTTAATATACGCCTCTTCGGCCTGTCTTCTTTTTTGTTTTTGTTTATGAAAGAAAAAAGGAAAATTTTCAAAAATAAAATAAAATAATATACAATAAACTAATATTGGTGGACTATGAAATATTATTATTTTCTAGATATATTATTCAATCAATAAATTAATATTTATTAATTTAAAAAGGGTTTTGAAAATCAATAAAGATTAAGTTTGATTATATCAAAATTATTGTATCTTACTAATTTATGTATCATAATTATTAAATTTGCATAAAAAATTTATTATACATAAAGTACTATGAATACATCAAAATCATTGTATATTACTAAATTATGTATCATATTTATTGAATTCCTATAAAAACAATTATTATACATAAAGTATAGTATGTGTATGATTCATTATAATATATTCTTTTGTTAAATGATTCATTGTAAAATAAATTCAAGAATTCAATGATTTATCGTAAAAATAAATTCATTATACATAATGTTCATTGTTTCTTAATAATAAAATATTACTCATTGTATATTTACTAAAAATATTCAATGTATGATGGTGAAAGAATAAACTATACAAATATATAGGAAATTTCTTGAAATATATATATCCAAAAATGACTTCTCATTTAAAAAGTGTCATAGAATCAATAATGACTGATCAAATATGTAAAGCATTATGTGAGTACAAGAAATCATTCTACATGCACTCAAAAAGAATTGCAGTCGTGGCAACACCGAAACTTTTGGACGAAATAAGAAAAGTTAGAGGTGAGCTTCAACTATATTTAAATTTTAACAAAAAACAAAACACAATAGAATCGTATTTCACTAAATTTTCTTAAATATATTTATACTTACAAAGAATTATTAATTTGTAATATTAATGGGATCATATATTTATATAAGGGTCTTCTGAAAATATAATATATTATCTTATCGAAATGGATGATTTTTTCCATTGGTCCAAGTCTGGATCGGAGGAAAATATTATCTTAAAGAGGTTATTAATTTACCGAATATTAATTTAGTGAGATTTTATTGTACACCTCTTCAAAATATTTTCACCTAACTCAATATACAATATTCTATAATAATACAATTTTATACTTGAGGCAAATCATAATTTATAATATATCAACTTTGTATAAAATGTATAAAAGGTGTTTATATACAAAATATAGATAACATGGTGCAAATATTCTCAAAAACATAAAATGGTAATTTCCCCCAAAAATATTGCTCACCTTTTTGTTTTTTGTTTATGGCTTTTTGTAGCGAAAATGACGAAAGGATTGGAAAAAAACACTAGGACTTAACAATTTTAAAAAATGAGGATAGGGTGATGAGGGAAAGAATTACAAAGTGAGAAATCAAATTCTTAGTAACAAAATGAAAATTTAGCTAGCCAACTCACATAGCTACTAACAACCTATTTGGATGGTTATAACATACTGTATTGTATTGTATTACTAATATACACGATCACACTTCGCGCATCCATGAGAACTAACAAAATTAAATTCAATATTAATATCATAACTTTTGTATAAAATTAATGTGGACTAATCAAACACTTTTTTAAGACTGTCATTTTTTTAATTTTTTCAAAAATTCCCTTCATTAAAACTGTGGGACAAAGATATTTTGAGAAACATATAAGTTCAATAAAAAATAAGACTGTTAAAATCCGTACATGCAAATAGGGTGTATAAGAAAAATTTATAAAACTGTATCAAATTGATAATCTGAATCAAATAAAAGAAAAGAACTTGAAAATGTGATTTGATTTGATTTGTTATTGGAAAAAATATCTAATCATAATACTACGATGAGAAATCGGGTCATGATGATGCCTATCATAAACCCTCAGTAGGTAAAACAAAACTTAATTAACACGAGATAAGTAAAATTAAAAATAACTAATGGAGAAGCAATAATAAGACAAGAAAGGGACCCATGACAAAAATATGTACAAAACGATTAAAAAATGCAATAAGGATATGAAAGTGATAAAAAAAGACGAATACACAAAAAATTAAATAGTGGACCTAGAGTCAACGGTACAAGAGCATCTAAAGTACAAGAATATATATATATATATATATATAATAGGTATGTCTAACAAAATACAAGATATATAAACAATACAAAAGAAGGAGCAACAAGTTTATGGATGCCAAGAGCTCACCACGATCCAAAAAACGACGACTTCGAATGATTTAGGACCAGTAGAGATGATTCGTACTAGGTGTTGCATTAGAAAAATATGTAGAAGTGTTGTATGAGTATCAAAACACGGAGTACTCAAAAGAAATCATAGATCAATCGAGCTCAGAAAGATACAACATATTACAAGGAACATGATAGCACTGCCACTTTGAGTTAAAAGCTAACTAGAAATCATAAAAGCTAACTAGAAATCATACTCATAATCGCTGCTAATGAAGATGACAACAACATAGGTAGTAGCTTATTGTCATGCTTCGAGCCTATACCCTGGACGTGGCCGATACTCGAGAACTATTATTGATTCCCAGGCAAACCCTTGGCTTGGCTAACTGCTTAGCGGAAGACTTATTCAACGTTTATAAGTTTAAAACACTGCAGAAAAACGTTTAAGTCAAATATTGAGTCTAAACTATTTGAAAATACTGAATGCAATAAATATAGTTCTTTTTAAAGCAAAACACATGGAAAGAGAAATACTGAAAAAGATTCTCAAATATTGTCTATCTATGAAGACTCTATTGTTTTAAGATAGGCATCGGGACAAGACCCACGACAACCTTTAACAACTACTAAAAGTAAACTAAAGACTGGAGCCCTCCGAAAGCTAGAAAGCCTCATCAAAAGTTGACGAGCGACTGAGTGATCTCAACGAAACACATGTTGATGAACCTGAATACATGTATCTGCATCATAAAATGATGCTGGTTGAATGAAACCAGTGCATTGAATGTACGAGTATATACTATGATTGAGTGAAACAGTAACTGAACTGAAAGGCTTTAATATAACTCAACTAAAGTAAAGCATTGTTTTACTATAAAAATATATAAAATAAAAAAAATGACTGAGTTTTCGAGAAATCGATTAAACTTATGGTTTAAGAGAAATCGAATTTCCAAAAGAATAAAGTCGCCACTTAATTTTTAGTAAAAAAAATCAAGAAAAAATAGAAGATTTTTAAAAAGACTTAAACGGATAAAATCAATTGAAAAAAGGGTTCGAGTTCAAATGTACATTCCGAGAAGGTGTTAGGCCCTCGGAATGGCCGCTAACTCGCGATTGACCGCCGATTTGACCAAAATGATTTTGACTAATTTTAAAATTTTAACTTAAGTAAAAGAATTCATTTATTTTAACTAATTATTTTTAAAAAAATTTAACTAAGTAAAGAACTCACGACTTTGACTAATTTTGAAAGTTTAACGAAGTAAAAGAACTCATTTGTTTTAACTAATTATTTTTAAAAGTTAACTAAGTAAATGAACTCATTTATTTTAACTTATTTATTTATTACTATTATTATTTTTTATCATTTTATTTATTTTAAGGGGGAATGAACTAAAGAGGAATTTTCTAAGGGGAACTAACTTAAGTGACAAGACAAATAAAATTAAAGCTAAGTATAAAACAGAAATACTTTAATTTAAATATATATATATATATATATATATATATAAAATGAAATGGTTATCTTGAGGAATTTAATTAATAAACCATAGGATAATCAAAGCGTTAGTCAAATACAATATCAAATAAATAGGAAAGGGAAAGGAAAGACATATTGAATTTGGGCCCAAATTCACAAATCTGCTAAACCTGCAAAACAAAAAAAATAAAAATCATTGGGCTTTCGGCCCCCTTTCCATCCTCCTTGATCATGATATACACCAAGTGTATATTCGATGTATACACTATGTATACCACTAATTCTCGGACTCCCGGACCTATATTTTGTTTTAAACTCCTTAATTTTGCATTTTTCACTCTGGACTTTCACGTTTTGACCTGTATACCATATTTTCTGACTGTATATCGGTGTATACATCAGGTATATTAGTCTATTTTCAGCTTCTCGGAACCTCAAAACCTGATTTACAGCCCTGCATTTCACTTTTGGGGCCTGTAATTCATTGTGATTGACTCGATAATGGAGTTGGGTTCCATCCCAACTCTAAATGCAAAAGGAGGAGTCCGTATGGACTCATACCGGAGCGTTTCGTGTAAGCAAAAAAGACAAGGATCAGTAAGTATTTGAATTAATGCTATTATTACTATTATTATTATTATTATTATTATCATTATTATTATTATTATTATTATTATTATTATTATTATTATTATTATTATTATTGTTATTATTATTATTATTATTATTATTATTATAAAAAGTGACACAACTCATTCAAAACCTTTCATAATCAACTACAAGTAGTAAAAGGAAGATGCATAACAATATTAATGTTTTCCGCCTAGTATATCCACATAAATTTATTCACAAATTATTTGAATGCCTAAACTCATATGGGATTATAAGATGCAGTAGATGACAAAAAAAAAATGAAAATGGATTAATACTAAATGCTAAAGACAAAGACATTATGAATATATATGAGCAATTATGTGACAAATAAAGTAACCAAAATCGACCAATCAGAGCTACATTTAGGAAAAATTTTTACTATCTAAATACAGAGACGACATATATATATATATATATACCATCATTAAAAAAAAAAAAATTAAAGGGAAAAACACATCAGTGCTAAATATACTCTTATTCCAGTTTGAAATACAAGATTAATATCTTTTATTTTATTTACTTGTTTGTTTTGTTTTTATTTAAAGTGAAAGATGACAAGGTTACAACATCATGTTTTGTTGGGGTAATAACCACGACATCTAGGTGATTCATTGATCAGTCCGATAGGTGATAAATGCACACAAAATATTCTCAACAGTGCCTACGTGAGCCAAGGGGGCATGCTTCTTCAGAATAAACTCATGAACAAAAGAAAAATAGAAAGGGGCAAGCACATTCATGAGCTTGGGTAGAAAACGGCTCATCAAAACAGATCATAACCAGCGGAAACAAACCAGTAACTAAACTTACATTGAAATCTGGTCGGAAACTAAAAAAAAGAATAGCTATTTTACCAAAGAAATGAGATGGAGAGAGATCACGAGTAGAACAAATCGAGGCTAAAAATACTACAAAGTGAAGGCTAAAGTAAGAACCATAGCCGTCATCCATCGAAACAAACTAAAACTACAAAACAGGAACTCGACTCCAACCAGAGAGACAACCAAACTAAGCTTAGAATGACAAAAATCTTCAGCTCGACAATAATACACAGCCACAACATCGCCCAAGGACACACATATCACATTAATATCACCCAAACAACTAGCATTTAATAATAAACTACCACAAAATCAAGATCTTCCGATATTGGAAACATCACATCGAAATAGGAAAAAGATGAAGATAAAGTTATCGAGAGAGGAGTGTTACCTTTCTCCGGGCAGCTAAACTAGGACAGCGGTGAGCAGAGGAATCAGCGAGAGTTCACCACCAAAACGACGATTCCGACGAACTCACACAAACCGAGAGGCGAACAAAGGCTCTATTAATGCCAAAAATCTTACTCTCTCTACTCCTATTTTCCAATATTTTTCCGCAAACGTTTAAGCTAATAATTTATTATATCTTGTTTCAAATTTTAGCCAACTCCTCTCAATCCTCTTTTTTTTCCTCCTCTAAACAATGAACAGTAAGAAACTACTTATAGAGGGAAAGCTTAGGGTTCCAAATTGTGGGGAAAAGGGCTGGAAGAACTGGATAAGAACAAGGCCTAACTCCAATTCGAATTCAAAATCTTTCACCATTCAAGCTAAACAACTTTTCCTTGTGATTTCTACCTATTCCGAAAGAGGAAGGGCGAATCGACGCTTGGGATCAATTCCATTGTACCTGCTGCCCGACGTGTCTTTATCTCGCGCTGGCAAGGACGAAAATGTGTGCTGGCAGGTGCTTTTTCGCTGCTGTTGCAGTGAGGAAGACGTTGGAGGTCCTGGGTTTCTATTGCTTTGGAATGGGCCGGGTCAAAGGGGAAAAAGGATGGGCTGGGTCGGTTCAGGGAATGGGCTGAGGGAATATTGTGTGTTGGCATGAGAGGAAAAGAGGCGTGTTGGGCTGGGCATTTTGATGGGCTGCTGGAAATTGTTTGCATTGTTGGTATATTGTTGTTGATTTATGGAAGTGGGCTGAAGGAATTTAAAAAATAAAAGGGCCAACTTCTTGGTCTTGCAATTAGATACGAATTTCAAACGTAGCCAAATCGAATTAACATTTTAACCGAAGTGAATTTAGTTGGTAATTCAGCTAAAAACTAAATGAGGCGAATCAATAAAAAATTAATTAGCGAGCTTCATAATCTTAACGAAATAAAATAACTAACTTAATTATAAACTAAATAATTTAAAATATAAACTATTATATAACCCAAAATTAATCAACCAAATATTTAATTAAAATAAAATCTTTTTGAGACTATTTTCAAATATTTCATGAAGTATACTAATTAATATACATAATTATGTAAAAACATATATATTATCTAAAAATTATAAAAAGTGACAAAATTATTTAAAATAACTTGAAAAATATTTTAAATTTTATAAAGTCACTTATTTCAAATCGTTTGGAATTTTAAGAAGCTCAAAAATTAATTCCTATCGTGGATGGTCAAAATTGGGTGTCGACAAGCATAAACATGAGATAAAATCATTTAAGCTTCACAAATAAAATGCAATAATGACAATTACTGAACTGAACTGAAATTTATATATAATTACTCTTTACTTTACTAGGGAGTTTATCTAACAGACAACCATTACTATGAGCCTTGTGATGATACAACGTCTTACCCATGTTGTTAGAGTCTCCTTATACCTTACCGGAGTATAGAACGCAACTAAATTGATGAATACATTAAAAAGCATCTTGAGGCAAGTGAGAAGTCGCTCATCTTGCAGTACGATCCTATCTACGCTGGCGGTGTAGGTTATGGAGTTTGAGTTATCTTAACTCTTACTCCAAATCGGTGTTCAATATTATTCTCAAAATATATTTTTGTGCTCATTTAAAAGTACTCTCTGGTTGATATAATTTCTCAAAAGACCTCTTTAAGAGGTAATTAAAGTTGTACTAATTCTTTTTGAAATACTCTAAAAACTCTTTATACTTTTTTGAAAGTAGTGCTCTCTTTCTTAATGTAATAATGATACATTTGAAACAATTTAAGTTCACTTAAACTCTTTTTGAAAATAATGCTTTAAACTTTTCTCTTAAACTTGCTTTAGGTTTCAAAATCAATGTAAGGAAAATTGTTGACTCCAAATATTTTTAGTAAAACTCAATGCATAGGGTTCATATGGAACTACAAGCATGAACAATAATTCAAGAATTTCAATGCATAAAGTATCGCAATCTCATAATATAATAATTTCATAAAACTGAGGAAGAACCCTAAATTCAACTTGCTACTGATTGAATTGAGATATAAGGAGTGAGGATGAATTAGTCCTACACTATGAATAACCTTACATACCTGAGAATAGGGGTGTACAAACCAAATCATAAAGTCAAACCGAACCGATGAACCAAGTCAAACCAAGAAAAAAAAATTGGTTTGGTGTTGAAAGAAAAAACCGACCATTCTTGGTTTGATTTGGTATTAATAAAAAAAAGTCAAATCGAATCCAACCCAAACCGTCATAATAAATATATACTTTTAACTTTTTATACATAAAAAAATATTCATATAAACTGTTTTTGTAAATATTTTAAAATTATTTTTATTAATTTTCAATATGTACAAATTAGATATATATATTCATATTTGGGTTTATAACTTGTAAATTATAATATATACTTGTCCTGTTGTTCATTAATTGGTTAAATGATCCAAGCCCAATATAAACTTAAAAGTCAAAACCCTAGAAACTAGTCACTATTCTCACTTTCTACTTTCCAATCTTTCCACTCTCCAAAGAACTCCTCAATCCTCCATCTTCTCATTCTCTTCATTCATCAGCTCATCTATTTGGTGATAGTCAGGTTTGTTTTCGTCTTTCTTTTCTTACGAATGTAAATTTATAAATGAAAATCGTCACTTACAATATCTTCAAACAAGGCATACTATTTCACAAAGAGTAACCTTATTTTGAATCGTTGCTGGTTGCTGCTACGACAAGTCTTAATTTTTTGTGTTTCACTTTCTTAGATAGAGACTATGGCTGGAGTAGATGTAGAAATGATTATCGATAGTCCTCCGATTGTATCAATACCTCAAAAGAAAGGTAAAAGCACTTCTCATCTCCACACTCCTCCTAGAAAGAAAAAAAGAACAACCCCTATAGATTCGAAAGCTACAGATGGTAATACTGGAAGAGAAACGTCACAGATTTGGGGTCACTTTGCTAAATTAATTGCTAAAGGAGGTAAATGAAGAGCAAAATGTAACTATTGTGTAAAACATTTTGCTGCTGAGACAAAAACAAATGGAACTTCTGTACTGTGGTCACATTTAAATGACAAATGTCTTAAATCTCCCTTTAGATTTGTTGATAGAAGGCAAACAACTTTGAAATCTGTACCTATCAAAGTAAGGGGGGGGGGGGGGGAGAAAATAGAACAAGTTCTATTGAAAAAGGTTGTGTACAATGTGGAGGATATCAGGAGGGCCATCGCCGAATTTGTTATTATTGATGAACAACCATTTAAAGTTGTTGAAGGGGAATGTTTTAAAAATTGATGGCCAAAGCTTTGCCTAATTTTGAATTACCTTCACGAGTAACTGTGGCTAGACACTGTTTGAAGATTTATCAAGAAGAGAAAGAGAAGCCTAAAAAACTTGTCAAGAATCAACATATATGTATTACTAGTGACACATGGACATCACTTCAAAATTTGACTTATATGGTTGTGACTGCTCATTGGATTGATAATGAGTGGAACTTACAGAAGAAGATTCTTAATTTTTTCCAAACTCCGGATCACAAGGGTGAGACTACGGCTAAAGGTATTGAAGCATGTTTGTTGGATTGGGAAATTGAAAACTTGTTTACAGTGACTCTGGATAATGCATCTGCAATGATGCCGTCATTAAGCATTTGAAGGCACGTATTGATGATTGGAAATGAGTCATATTGAGAAATGAGTTTTTACATGTTAGATGTAATGCTTATATTTTGAACATAATTGTAAAAGAAGGTTTAGGTGAACAAATTGAGCCAATTTCTCGCATAAGGAATGCAATGAAATATGTCAAGTCTTCTGCTTCTAGGTTTGCCTCTTTTAAGTCATATGTTGAGAAGGCTAACCTAGACACCCATGGTCTCTTAAGTCTTGATGTTGAAACAAGGTGGAATTCTACACATACAATGTTCGAAACTGCTGTAAATTTTGAAAATGCGTTCGCAAGAATGTACGTGGATGATCATAACTATAGAAAGTATTGTCTTCAAAGTGAATTGAAAGGACATCCAACTACAAATGATTGGCAGCTTGTGAAAGGTTTTATAAAGTTTCTTAAAATATTCTATCAGTCTACTATAAAATTTTCAGGGAGCTTATATGTTATTTCAAATTTATTCTACCATGAATTTTTTAATGTTCAAAGTTCTATGCTGAAATACTCTTGTAGTGAAGATCTTATATTGATTGACATGGCTGGAAGGATGAAGGTTAAGTTTGATAAATATTGGGAGAATATTGAGAAACCTGAGAATTTGAACATGTTGTTGTTCATTGATATTGTGTTGGATCCTAGGTATAAGATGTGATATGTCAATTTTATTCTTAGAAAATCATATGGCTCTTTACTGGGAAAATTAAAGGCAAATAATGTGGAAGGTGTCTTGAAACACTTGTATAATCACTATAATGATTCTTCGACTGGAACTTTTACTGATAATATTGGAGGTGACACTAACATGATGGGTGAAGTTAATGATATATTTATTGCATTCTCAATGGGAGAAACATTTAGAAGAGGAGGAAAACACTGGAAAAAAATCTGGGCTTGATTAATATTTGATGGATAATGTAGAGAAGCCAAAATATTTTAATATCTTGACTTGGTGGAAAGCTTCATTGAGTAGATATCTAACTATTTAAAAAATGGCAAGGGATGTTCTTTCCATTCTCGTGTCCACAGTTGCATCTGAATCAACTTTCAGTACTGGTGGTCGTATTCTTGATTCATATTGGAGTTCTTTATCACCAAAGACAGTAGAAGCTCTTATTTGCACTCAACAATGGATACAGTCACATTCTAAAGAATGAAAAGTTCAAGATTATTTGGAGGAAGTTCAGAAAATTGAAGAAGTTGAAAAAGGTAATTTACTAATTTAATTCTTAATTTTCTATATTTGCTATTAATTTTCTACTTTGAAAACAACTTTATGCTAGTTGCTATCTAACAAAGCTGAGTTGACAAGTGATTCAATATCTAATTACTCATTTATGTGCTAATAATTCTTTCCTTTCAGAATGTCCAGGTGTTCCTTTGAGTATCGATTAGTTTAATGAAATAGATTTTTGCAATTCTTTTGATATATAGGTATTTCCTTTCCCTTTATTGAAATAGCGTTTTACAGTTCTTTATTATCTAACAAAGTTAATTTTACAAGTCTAGTTACTCGTTCACGTGCTGGTAATTTTGTTTCTTTCAGAATGTATGTCTAGGTGACCTTTTGAGTATATATTAGTTTGGATGAAGAAAATATGCAGCTGCATCATGGTGGTTGAAGATTATTGGAGTAGCTTCGTAGTTCTTTTGTTGGGTTTCTAGGAGGATTTTTTACAAACATGATGTGAACTGTTATGTTTTTAATTTTCAATGTTAAATAGACTTGTTTTTTTTATAAGAATTTTTCTCCTGATCATGTGAGGATCTTGATAATCAAAACTTGTAGAAATCCAATTGAAATGAAATGGTTATTGAGCAGTTGTCAAGATGCTGGGTTATGGAGGTACAAAGCTTTGTTCATTTTTACACTCCTAAGTCCTAAAAACATATTGCAGATAGGTAGATAAACATATTGCTACATTGAGTGCATGTCATATACAATGATAGTTGTCCAAATGTAGAATAAAGCCAATTCCCTATACTAAAAAAACCTCCACCTTGTACAAAATGAAGATGGATAGATGAATATTGGTTTCTCCTATTGTAACACCTAAATATTCTTAAAAAAACTGAGAAAACCTATAAATCGACAAAACATAAAGAATCGACTAAAATCGAAATTGAAAGAATCGATTGTATATCGGTTTATAAATTTAATAAATAGGCATAATTGGTTTGGTTTTTTTAAATAAAAAACCAAACCAACCTGACCTATGTACACCCCTACCTGAGAAGATGAGGCTAACTTGAAACCTTGAACTGAGACTTGAAGGTGAAAAACCTTAGTTTTTTCTTTGAGAGAACTTAAAACGTACGAATTTGATTTGTTTAAGGTTACGGCATAAATAGGGAGGTTAGTAGGCTATGAGATAGACTTAGGAAAGTCAATTGAGGATAAAAGGTCAAGAATACCCTTTCGAGACGTAAAAGGACCATGAAAATAAAAAAAGGATATTTTAATGAATCTTGTTGACTAAATTGGTGATCTGGAGGTATTCTCACCAAAATAGTCGATGAGTCCCCCAATGGACTTTAGATCGCCTAAATAGATAGAGATTTAAGGTTTTCGGGACATTTCAGCAAGCTTCGGTGATTCACCTACCCATTCGGTGAATCGCCGAATGAGTAGGTATCTTCCCAAAATTTCCTAGCCTAGACATGTTCCAGTAAAATAACTATAACATTTTATTCCAGACTCAACTCGAAAAAGGTTAACTTGGTGGCGTTGGAAAAAAGACTCATAGAAATTTAATTTGATAGGTTATATGACACCTAATTATTTATGTGTTGAGAGATATGATTATTTGAAATTGACATAAGTAGAATCTTATATCAATATTCAATCTGTAAGGAAGCTTTCAACTAAACTTTGTGCTAGGGGGTTCTAGTGACCTTAATTTTATCCAAATTCATTTCAACACTAAAGGATTGACCTTAGAACCTAAGGAAAATTTAATAATCACCTGATATGACCTAATACGCAAATCAAGAATGACTCGGGTCTTAGATTAGAAATTTTTGAGGTGTTACAATATCTCCCCCTTGAAATTATTCGTCCTCGAATGATGGATGAACTGAGAATGGAAAGGGTAGCGAAAGGTTTAACAACCCAATGTAATGCAAAGTGCACGTAAAAACTCATGAACTGTAACTGTCCAGCTCGCTAGTGATATTGTCCACTTTGGGCTTAGGCCCACATGATTTTAAAACATGTCACTAGTTGGTAAGGACTTCTTACTTATATACCCAATATCTCTCCTTTGTTTTTGCCGATGTGGGACTTCTAATCTTAAGCTGGGTAGTCATATACACCTCTTCTATGGACTCATCTCTCTCGCTGAGGTTTGCTCCACCAAATGAGATTTACATAGACTCAACATTGAGGTTTGCCCTGCCTTACTGGGATTTGCCTAAACTCAACTGAACTCTGGCCCACATTGACAAGGCTGACATATGAGTGGCTCTGATACCATTTGTAATAGCCCAGCCCGCTAGTGATATTGTCCACTTTGGTCCTAGGTCCACACAACTTTAAAACACGTCTATGTTTTTGCCGATGTAAGACTTCTAATCTTAAGTTGGTGTGTCACATGAACTCAGAACATTGAAGGAGTGACTGAATTTAATTAATACTTTAGGAAGAGTTAATACCTTGAACTGGATCTGAATCGGAGGAAAATAGATGAGGGTATTTTAGTTTTCATATCATTTTTGGCTTCCCAATTAGCCTCTTCAACAAGGTGATTTCTACACAACACTTTGACTTATGCCACCTCTTTGGTTCTCAATTTGCAAATTTGATGATCAAGGATTTGGACCAGAATTTCCTCGCAAGACAAACTGTCTTTCCGATTAATACTTTCTATAGAAACAATAAGAGAAGGATTGCTTAAGCATTTCTTTAGCATGGAGATGTGGAATAGTGTATGGACAATCGCTAACTCTGGTGGTAGCTCTAATTCATAAGTTACAGTGTCAATGCTCTTTGATATCAGTGAGGAAAAATATATCAGAGACTAAGCTTTCCTTTCTTACCGAACCTCATAACACCCTTCATGGGTGAAACCGTCAAATAGACCCAATCATCAACCTCAAACTCCAAATCTCTTCTTCTAACACCTGTATAGGATTTCTGACAACGTTGCGCTATTTTCATCCTCTCTAGAATAATCTTCACCTTCTCTATGGATTGATGAACCAAGTCTGGCCATATCAAATCATCTTCATCAATCTCAAACCAGCCAATAGGAGATCTACATTCATCCATAAAGAGCCTCGTAAGGAGCCATCTAGATACTGGAGTGATAACTATTATTGTAAGCAAACTCTATGAGAGGTAAGTGATCATACCGATTTCCTTTGAAAGCCATGACAGATGCCCTCAACATATCCTCTAGGGTCTAAATTATGCGTTCTGCTTGACCATTTGTCTAAGGATGAAAAGAAGTACTAAGGTATACCTTCGAACCCAAACCTTTCTAAAACAACTTCCAAAACTGAGTGGTGAATTGTGCACCCTTATCTGAAATGATGGACAAGTGGACTCCATGAAGTCGGACTATCTCATAGATATAGAAACTGGCATAATCTTCTGCTGAAATTGTAGTCTATACCGACAAGAAATGGGCTGGTTTAGTCATCCGATTTACAATCACCTAAATCGAATCATGCTGCCTGTGAGATCGCAGCAAGCCGGTAATGAAGTCCATATTAATCATCTCTCACTTCCATTCCCCAAAAGCTATGTTTTGAGCCACACCACATGACCTTTGGTGTTCAATCTTGACTTGCTGACAATTTGGGAAATTAGCAACAAAATTTGCAATACACCTCTTCATACTATTCCACCAATAGACTTATCTCAAGTCATGATACATCTGTGTGGAACCCAAATGGATCAATATTTGGAACTATGAGCTTCTGCCATGATCCTCTCTTGGAGATCATCCACCTTTGGAACACACAATCTTCCTTGATAAATCAACACAACATCTCTCCCTTGTTCAAAATTCATCACCGTTGGCTTATGAACATTTGCCTTTTAACTCAAGTAAGTTGGGGTGTTTTTTCTTACTTATCCTTCACTTCTAACAATAATGAAGATCCGGCCCCATTCATCACAACAATTCCACCTTCACTAGAATCTAACAAATGGACTCCCAAACGTGCAAGTCTGTGAACTTCCTTAGCCAACTCTTTCTTGCCTTCCTCGACATGAGCAGTACTACTTACCATGGAAAACCTGCTCAAGGCATCAACAATAATGTTAGTCTTACCCGAGTGATAGAGGATACTCATATCGTAATCATTGAGTAACTATAACCACCTCCTTTGTCTGAGATGATGCTCCTTCTAACTGAAAACATATTGGAGACTCTTTGGTGAATACATTTACATGAATGCTATAGAGATAGTGACGCCATATCTTGAGAGCAAAAACTACTGCTGCCAACTCAAGATCATGAGTCGGGTAGTTTTTCTCGTGAATCTTAAGCTGCCTAAAGGCATAACATAACCTTACCATTCTGCATAAATACATAACCAATCCCCACACTGGATGCATCATAATAGACGACAAAACCCTCGATACCCTCTGGTAGGGTCAACACTGGAGTAGTAGTTAACCGAGTTTTAATTCCTAAAAGCTTTTTTCACAAGCTTCAGACCATTGAAACTTAGATTCCTTCTGAGTCAACTTAATTAATAGGGATGAAATAGATGAAAACTCCTCGATTAACCTTCTGTAGTAACCTACCAACCCCAAGAAAATCCTTATATCAGTTGGGGATATGTGTCTGAGCTAATTCTGCACTACCTCAATCTTCTGAGTGTCAACTCAAATTCCTTCACTACACACGATGTGGCCTAAGAATGCCATAGATTTAAGCCAAAACTCACACTTATAAAACTTGTCATATAACTCTATACATTTAAGAGTTTAGAGGACTATTTTGAGATGACTGACATTATTTTCTTCATTCCTCGATTAGATTAGGATGTCGTCGATGAATACGATAACAAACATATCCAAATACTGCTCAAATACTTTGTTCATGAGATCCATGAATATTGTAGGAGCATTAGTCAAACCAAAGGTCATAAAAAGAAACTCATAATGACCATAACAGGTCCTGAATATTATCTTCGGGATGTCACTTTCTCTCACTTTCAACTAATGATATCCATATCTGAGGTGTATCTTAGAGAAGCAAGTGGCACCCTGAAGTTGGTCAAAAAGGTTATCAATTCTAGGAAGGAGATACTTATTCTTTATGGTGACCTCGTTCAACTAATGGTAACCAATACACATCCAAAGGAAGCCATCTTTCTTTCTTATGAATAAGAACGAAGCACCCAAGGTGAGACACTTGGTCGGATATAACCCTTATCAAGTAGATGTCTCAATTGCTCTTTTAGATCTTTTAACTTAGTTAGAGCCATTCTATATGACGAAATAGATACGGGTTTAGTATATAGAAAGATATTTATTCCGAAGTATATTTCCCATTCAAGAGGGATTCCAAGAAGATCGTCTCGAAAGACCTCTGGGAACTCACTCATGACTTGGACTGACTGAAGAGGTGGTGTCTCAACACTAGAGTCATTAGATTAAGTGATAGATGCACCCTTTAGAGACTAACTTTCTGGCCTTAAGGTATGAGATGAAATGACCCATGGGCACTATTGAATTACTCCTCTACTCTAAAACTAGTTCATTAGGAAACTGAAACTTGACTACTCTAGTTCTCCAATCGACTGAGGAATAACAAGCAAAAAGTTATTCCATGACTAGAATAACATCAAAATCCACCATGTCTAATTCAACTAAATCAGTCATAGTGTTTTTATGGTAGGATGGTACAATTATGATAGACTCTTTTGGCTAGAATAGACTCACCAACATGTGTCGAAACACTGAAAGGTTCAAGAAGTTGTTCGGGGCAAGTCCCAAACCTCATGATTATATAAGAAGTTACTAAAGATAAACTCGCACTTGGATCAAGTAAGGAATAAACATAAAAACAAAGACTTTAAGCATACTCGTGACAACATCTAGCGAGTTCTCCTGATCCTGGCGACTAGCCATAGCATACAGATGGTTTGCAATTCCGTCTGTCCCTAAAGTAGCACCCCTTTGGGCAACCCTATCTGCTGGAGCTGCTGAAGAAGATTGAGCCCTATTGCCTCCATTACCTTGCCTTCCATTTGGGAAATCTTTAATAAAGTGAACCATTTTACCACATCTAAAACAACCACTTATGCCATTATGACCCATTTGACCGAACCTAAAACAACTATTTATGTCATTATGACCCATCTGACCGGACTCCTGATTTGCATTTTTGGCCTTCTTATTTCGATACTCTTCCCTATCCTTCAACTTATCCTCCTCTACCTGCTGTATGTGAATCATGAGTCTAGCTATGTCCATGTCCCTATTAATATAGCCGCCTTACCCTCTCTAAACGTATTGTGGGAAAGTCCCGACACAAACAAACCTATTCTGCTCCTCATATAAGCCACCATCTCCAGAGCATAGCGAGATAACAAGGTGAACTTAAGGTTGTACTTCTGCACACTCATAGACTCTTGCTTCAGATTAAGAAACTCTCTTACCTTTGCCTCTCTTAACTCTCAGGTGAAGAAGTGCCCCAAGAAAGCATTCTCAAACATAGTCCAGCCTAAGAGTGGTGTATTTTCTCCCCTAGTCTTCTTCCACTAGTTGTACCATATCCTGACAACACCCTATGTAGCCAATTGCACACAGTCCATATTAGCAATATGCATGACCTCCAACACTTTTTGAAGCTCATTCACGAAGTTTTTTAGATCTTCATTGAGCTTTACCAAGTGACCTCTAGGGTATTTGTAACACCCCAAAATTTTTTTTTGAACTAAGACTCGAACCATCCTTCGTTGTGAGTAGGATTTTGCCAAGGAATTTAAAAATTTCTTAAGTGTTAAGGTCACTAGATGTATCACTGTAACTTCCCACCTTAGAAAGAACTAGAATTAGAAAGAAACTATTTTTGGAAAGATTAAATTTGGAAATTTTGGCAAGTTATGGTAAGTATAAGTTTTGGGTCAACTTCAAACGACCATAACTATCAGTACATATGTATGATTTAGGTGGCTCATAAGGTATCAAATGAAAGGTCTTGGAATCCTCTTTCCAACGCCACCGAGTTTTCTAATTTTTGAGCTCGTATGAGGGAGATATGCTCGTTTTAAGTTAGGCTGTCCAATTAAGGAAAGTTGCCCAAAAATATGAAGGGTATTTTGGTCTTTTCCTTACCTAATCAGCTTAAAACGAATTTTAGTCATATTTTGTGGAAAAATCTGATTTGGGTCAGTTTTCATAAATCCAAATACGCTTAGAGTTTTAGAAGAGAGTTCATTCAAGTCATTCCTAAGTTCTTTTAAAGTTTTGGGTCAACTTCAAATGACCATAAATTTTAGCACATGATGAGTTAGGAGACCCATAAGATATCAAATGAAAGGTCTTGTAATCCTCTTTCCAACGCCGCCGAGTTTGATAATATTCGAGCTCGTATGAGGGATATATGCTCGTTTGAAGTCTGGTTGTCTAAATAAGGAAAGTTACTCGAAAATATAAGGGGTATTTTGGTCCTTTCTTTATCCAATCAGATTTAAACGGTTTTAGTAAGGTTTTAGGAGTCTAAACTGAATAGAGTCAGTTTTAGTTATTCCTAAAATACACTTAGGGTTTTAGAAGAGTTCAAGAAGAGGAAAAGAGGAGAAAGAAGCGACTCAAACCCCTCTAAGAACGCAACATGTTTTCTTCAGTTCCAGCCCCGAAATCGAAAAAATTTCTTCATGAAATTCGTCACCAAGTATGTAGGATTTCATTGGTGGATTCCTTTCGTCCACTAGGTCCCTAGAAGTTAGTCAGATTCTTGATTCGTATATCTTGCTTAGATGTAGGGTTTCTAAAACCTTAGATAATAGTTGTGATTTAGCTGTTAGAGTATTCCAAATTCAGATTATCATGTTTTTGTGGAATCGTTGCTTAGTTATTTGCATGAAACTCAGAACCCTAGTTGTGTAGATTCTATTAGTTAATGAATTACACAAGCTAGGTTAGTTAAACATACATACATGTTTCAGTTTTTCGAATGTCACATTATCAGTATATAATTATTACATTCTCAGATTTGCATGGTAGTATTTTGAGCTATTCAGTATTTTAGTATTTTCAGTCATAATGTATCATATACATATGCAGTTGGGAGTAGGTTTAGCTCTGAGTGGACTTTGATTTTCAGCGTACCCTCATAGTCCTAGAACTACGTGCCCCCGTAGGTTAAGTCCCCTCTGTTGGACATCAGTTTTAGTGATCACGCCAGTTATACCTTTATACCCTTGGCAATGTATATTGGGTTCTCTCGATGGGGCATATACATCAAACAGTCATGCCTTTATACCCCTATCAAGGTATATTGGGTCCTCTCGATGGAGCATATACATTGGACTCCACGTTTAGCTCATGTGGTTTTATATCAATTATTAGTAGCTCCCACAGTCAAACTCTAGTGCATTTGACCAGGTTTTCAGTTATACTTTAGTATTTAGTCTCATCATGTTCTGTACTTGGTCATTGTATTCAGTTCTATTCTTTTCAGTATGTATCAGTATTTCCATCATGTTCAGATTATTTCATTGCTCAGTTATGCTTTGTTCTGTTATATGTTTTGTTCAACTTTTATCCTATCCTGCATGCTCAGTACCTTCCAAGTACTGATGAATACTCTGTGCTACATCTTTTCATGATGTAGGTGCAGGTTCTCATCATTCAAATCATGCATAGATCGATTTCTGATCCACATTTAGCAGCTTCAGTGGCGAGTCCTCGTACTTCGAGGACAATAGACATGTTTTCAGATTTAGTCTTTCATTTCAGTTTCAATTTCAATTTTTCTAGGGTTAGTTGTGGACATGTCCCAGCAACTCTAGTTAATAGAGGCTTTTCTGGACATAGTTAGATTCATCTTTAGTTTTTGAGTGATTGTTTAGTATCACTAAACTCTTAGAATTTTATATATATTTAGACCAGTATTAGGTATTCCCCATCATTCCGTTATCTCATGATTTAGCTTCTGCATCAGTTATCTTTTCATAAATATGTTTAGTTTGCTTATGATATGCCAACTCAGGGTTAGCTTGGGGTCACTCGTGATCCTAGGTCCTATGTTTACATCCAGGGGGTATCCTCGGGATGTGACATAATTCATCCTTAAAACTCTCAAACTTTAGACGTATTAGCCACATCGTGACAATTCGCTTCTTGGTGACCAACCTGTGTTTTCACAGCCTGTGCCAACATCTGCATGGCATTCCAAAACTCAGCATTAGTGACATCATCTTGAGAGGGTTGTACAACATGTGCATTGGGACATTTTGGTCCAGCTTGAATGAGTAGTTCATGAGGATTTACATTCCTCCTAGCAGGATACCCTCTGACATTCCTTTGTGGAGGCATGACCTGATTTTTTTTACGCATAAGCACGAATTAGAAGAAATTCTTATTGAGTTAAACTTCATCACACAAACAAGAGTGTGAAGAAAAGAGACAATTCATAATGTCTTGTAGCTTCCTTATTATAAATGTGGCGAGTTTCAGATCGATAAAAAAAACTACTAGACACGACTTCGTAGACATCTTAGGACCTTGAACTTTGTTCTCTAATACCAAGTTTGCCACGCCCCAAGCCTATACCCTGAACGTGGTCAACACTCGAGAGCCATTATTGGTTCCCAAGAGAACCTTTGGCCTAGGTAACTGCTTAGTGGAAGACTTATTCAACATTTATGAGTTTAAAACACTGAATGAAAAACATTTAAGTGAAATACTGAGTCTAAACTATCTGAAAATAATGAATGCAATAGATATAGTTTTTTTTAAAGAAAAAACATGAAAAGGAAAATACTAAAAAGATTCTCAAATACTGTCTATCTATGAAGCCTCTACTGTTTTAATATAGACTTTGGTACAAGACCCATGAAAACTTTAAATAATTACTAAATGTAAACTAAAGACCGGCGTCTTCCAAAAGCTAGAAGGCCTCACCAAAAGCTGACGAGTGACTAGGTGATCTTAACGAAAAACCTGTTGATAATTATGAATACATGTATCTGTATCATAAAATGATGAAGGACAAATGGCATCAGTACATTGAATGTACGAGTATGTAATATGGTTAAGTGAAACAATAACTGAACTGAAAGGCTTAAATATAACTCAATTGAAGTAAAACATAAACCTGACATAAAATCAAATGCAATAATAGCAATTATTGAACTGAACTGAAATTTATATATAATTACTCTTTACTTTACTAGGGAGTTTCTCTAACCGACAACCATCACTATGAGCCTTGTGATGGTACAATGTCTTACTCATGTTGCTAGAGCCGTCCTATACCTTGTCGGAGTATAGAATGCAACTGAATTGATGGATATATTAAAAATACTTCTTGAGGCAAGTCAGGAGTCATCCATCATGCGGTACTATCCTATCTACACTGGCGGCATAAGTCATGGAGTTTGAGTTATCTGAACTTTTATCCCACATCGGTGCTCAATACTATTTCCAAAATATATTACTGTGCTCATTTAAAAGTACTCTCTAGATTTAAGGTACTCTCTTGGTTGAGATAATTTCTTAAAAGACCTCTTTAAGAGGTAACTGAAGTTGTACTATATCTTTTTGAAATACTCTGAAAACTCTTTATACTATTCTAAAAGTAGTGCTCTCTTTCTCAATGTAACAATGATACATTTGGAACCATTTAAGTTTCCTTAACTCTTTTTGAAAATAATATTATAAACTTTTCTCTTAACTTGCTTTAGGTTCCAAAATCATTGTAATAAAAATTGTTGGCTCAAAGTACTTTTAGTAAAACTCAATACGTAGGGTTCATGTGGAACTACATGCATGAACAATAATTCAAGAATTTCAATGCATAAAGTATCGCAATCTCATAATATAAGAATTTCATAAAATTGAGGCAGAACCCTACATTCAACTTGCTACTGACTGAATTGAGATATAGGGCTTGGGGATGAACTAGTCCAACACTATGAATAGCTTTATATACCTGAGAAAATAAGGCTGACTTGAAACCTTGAACTAAGGCTTGAAGCTGAAAATCCTTAGCTTCTTCTTGAGAGAATTTAGAACATGCTAATTCGATTTGTTTAAGGGTTAGGTGTTAATGGGGAGGTTATTAGGCTACGAGATTGACTTAGGGAAGTTAATTAAGGGTACAAGGTCAAGAATACCCTTTTGTAAATGTAAGTGGACCATGAAAAAATGACCTTTTAATGAATCCCGTCGACCAAATCGGTGATCTGGAGGTCTCCTCGCCGAAATAGTCAGTGAGTTACCCAATGGGACTTTAGGTCACCCAAATAAACAGAGACTTAAGGTTTTTAGGATATTTGGGCAAGTTAATTTGGCAATTCTCCAACCCATTTAGTGAATCGCCGAGTGAGTATGTGTCCTCGCTGAATTTCCCATTGGACATGTTTCAGTAAAACGACCATAACTTTTTACTCCACACTCGAAATAAGGCAAGCTTGACAACATTGGAAAAAAGAGTCATAAATCTTTAATTTAATAGCTAATAGGCTACCTAATATATTTGTACTGAGAGGTATATTCATTTGAATTTGACCTAAGTAGAATCTTATATCAAACTCAATCGCTAAGGAAGCTTTCAACTCAACCTTGTGCTAGGGGATTCTAATGACCTAAATTCATATCCAAATCCATTCCCACACTAAAGTATTATCCTTAGCACCTAAGAAAAATTTAATAAGCACCCTATATGACCTTAAAGAATCACCCTATATGACCTTATACGCAAATGAAGAATAGCTCGGGTCTTAGCTTAGAAATTTTTGGGGTGTTACACTTATGAAGTGTAATAGTCCGAAAGAGGAGCGTAGTTAAGGAGTATTGCTAAGCTTAAAAGCTATAAGTCATATCGCTTAAGGCATAGTAATCCTATTCTTGTTTCATGCCCAAGGAACCGATGTTTCACGTCAAATTACTTTATATAGAGTGTGGCTTATGTTCAAATCTATACCAGTGGTGCATTATGAATCTATGTCAATTAATTTAGGTACTCAGACCTTGTTAGTGATTCACATTCAGATGTATCACCCGAATCATATCCATGGTTCTTGTCCCTAAAAGTTATAAGAAATTTCTATTAAAGCATTTTAGGTAATAACCCTCTCATTTCTAAATAAGCACCTATACCATGTGTTTGAGTGTTTTAAATTCTACGTTTATATTCATGCCTTGTGTTTTCCTATTTACGGTTATGATTTTGATAGTAAGTTTAATTCATAAGGTATACATGAGATGTTCCGTCATTTTTTCGTTCTCTTGTTTAACTTCATTCGAGGATGAATGATCCTAAGGGGAAGATATTGTAACATTCCAAAAATTTCTAAGATAAGATCTGAACCATTCTTCGTATATGTATAGGCTCATACTCTATGACTTCTAATTATATATATGTGTTAGGACAAATTCCTAAGTATTTGACGTGTATTGAATATGAATTAGAATCATAAGGAACTTCTAGAACTAAGTCGAGTTCAAAGATTTTCTAGCGGCTAAGCTTTCACATGAAATCATAAAAGGTTCAACTTCAAAAACCCATATCTCTTTAAATATGAAGATTTAGGTGATCCATATGGCCTATCAATTAAAGTTCTACGAGTCTTCTTTCCAAATGTCATCAATCGTTCGTAAATACGAGTTCGAAGTAAAACTCTATGATCATTTTACAGAGACACTCTAGTCTTTCGAAACCAATGATCAGATTGATGACCCATCATATGAGCAACTACGGTCCATCAGATGAGGCTTCCACTCGTTCCTGTGAGCATGAAATTTCTCCTATCTTTAGTTAAATGAGGTTACGTTTATTCTCAACCCTTTGAAAGTATTTAAATTACCTTAAAATGTCTTAGAAGAGTTAGACAAATAGTTTTTATCAATAAAACCCTCTAATTTTCTTTTCAAACTTCAACGCTCAAGAATTCTCACAAAACATCAAGTTAGGATTCTCTTTCAAGGTTCGTCATCAAGTAAGCCCTTCTCCAAACATTTCAAGCTTTCCAAATCAAATTGTACCATCTAATCATGAATCTTTAATATAAATATTAACATTTGACCATATGATTTTCAAGAAATGAATCCAAAAATTTCAATAAATGATTTTTTTATCGTTCTTCATCAAGTTAGGATTCAATTTCACGATTATGGAGCATTTAAGGTATGTAAAACTATCATAGTGAGAAACTAAGTTTTTCCTCACTCCATACATCTACAATTTCAGTTAGTAAGATCAAAGCTAGGATTTTTACCCAATCCCTTTATTTTGAATGTGTTCATTGTTGATTCCATTATTGAATTAATTCTACTATTTCTTGATGATAATCCTTGATTGATTTAAGATTTATACTATCTACGGGTGGGCGTTCGGTTCTTCGGTTCAATTTTATCAAACTTTGATTCAGTTCTTCGGTTTTCAATTTTAGAAAAGTGTGCACCGTATATTAAACCAAACTAATTTGGTTCGGTTCGGTTTTTCTACTTCGGTTCGGTTTAATTCGGTGTTGTTAAATCATTTTTTTGGTGGGAATGAAAAATAAAATAAGGATAAAGTATAAGATACTTAGAAATTTAAAACTATGTTAAGGAATAATGCGTATCACCGTGGAACACTTGTTATTGTAACTAAAAGACTATATTGTCTTTATCAAGAACATTGTGCCTCCAACTATTTCTAGAGATAAACAAGTACGAAGACAGTTCCTTTACATAATGTACATTGGTAGAAATATGTTTGAGTTTCTCTTGGAAATTAATATTTGAAGTTAACTATTGAATTGTACATTTGTTGCTACATGTATTTGTTCATGAATGATTTAATTGTTAGTTGAAATTTTAATTTTTAGTTAAGAGAATGCGCCCATATATATATATCTAAAAATTTAGTTTTAATTTTTTTAAAATAAAAGTTCGATTCTTCGGTGCACCGAAGTTTTGAGACCCTTACACTGAACACCGAATCGAAGAACCGAACTTCCAAAAAAATAACACCGACACCGAACCGAGATACCAAAGAACCGAATTAGTTCGGTTTGGTTCGGTTTTTTGATTTTTTGGTATTTATGCCCACCCCTAATACTATCCTATCATATAATCCCCTTCTCAATTGAATTTATTTGAAAATCTTGTCGTACTATTCCTTATGGATTGTTTTCACGGGTAAAGTATATTTCAAGATTTTAAAGAAGTCATTCAAGAAAGAGATCAAGAAAGTATATTTACTTTCAAGTGAATTATTTTAGAAGAGTTTTAAGAAAATATATTTTGCTTCATGTGCATTACTTTAGAAAAAATTTAAGAAAGTATATTCTGCATCAAGATGCATATTTCTGGAAAGAAAATATAGATAGTTTGTTAAACAAAAAATCATCTGAAGCTTTAAAGAAAGCATATCTTAGATTTGAGAAAGCATAGTCAGACTTAGAGGTGGCAAAATCAAGCCTAACCCACTCAACCCGCCAAACCCATTCAAGTTTGGGTAGGTGATTGACCACCCCATTCATTAGCTCAACCCATTTGAATCCATTAAAAAATAGGTTGATATGTAACTCGAATCGGCTCATGTGAAATTTTGTCAAAATAGTTTTAATTTTTTTCTTTCTATTTGATATGTTATATATAGTCGTAATAAAGAAAAATATAATTTTATTAGGTACTAAAATAGTTTAAAAGAACAAATAATGTTTATTAAAAATTAGATAAGGTTGGGCCTTGACCCGTTATATAAACAAACCATTTCCTAACTCGTTTGGACCCAACCCATTTTGATCCATATAAATTAGGGTTGATTTGGATCTTGACCTGATTGTTGTCTTAACCCATTATGATCCACCCAAATTTCCACATCTAGTCAGACTTTCAGGATAGCATAGTCAAGTTTTAAAGTAAAGTACAATTCAGATCAATTCTGCTTTAACAAAGTGTTATTGAGTATAAACTCAAAATATCAGATTATCAATTTCCTCTAAAAGTGGGACATGTTTTCTTAAGTAGAATATGTTTATATCCTTTGAACATATGTATAATTTTGAGAGTAGTATTACGCATCACGTAGGGTAAGAGTTCAAATAATCCAAATCCCAGAACTATGGTGCCAACGTAGGATAAGATAATGTTGTTGCTTCCGATGACTCCTTAAAAAGCCCCTGATAAGGGTTTAGACATTGGATTCATAGTTGAATTTGTCGATTATCCTGACACAATACTGGATGGCTCTGTCAACGTGGACAAGATTTTGTATCATCATGAGGCTCATGTGATGGTTGCATGTTAGAGAAACTACCAAAAAAATGTAAAATTATACTATTTTCAATATTTTTTACTATTGCATATATTCAGTTTTAAAGTTTTGTTGCTAAAGCATACATACATGTTATACTATTCAGTTCACTTTATTTCAGTCTATCTTTAGAGTTCTTTATTGTAACAACTCAGAAAACGTGTGAGTTGTTGAGTTTGATGTGGGGTTTAGAAGTGAAGAATGGTTTCTTGAGCTTAGGTTGAGGGGTTGAGGGATTAAAATTCATACCTTGAGGAGATGCAACACCTCGGAAATCTAATGACCTAAGATAGAGCCTAACTTGTATTCTAGTATCCTAAATAGGATTAACATGAAGATTTGAGTCCTAAAATAACTTCCCTAAGTTAGTACTAAGGTCCTAGGGCCTAAACGACAAGGCATCCCCTCCCAAGGACCCCTTAAGGGTCCTTGAGGAGGGCCAAGGGGATTCCCCAAAAAGCTGTCAAAACAGCTCGACTCACGAAATGGGCACCCATGCCTCGTGGGTGGACCCACGCCCCGTGGGTGGACCTATGCCCCGTGGGTAGACCCACGCCCTGTAGGTGGGGGTCATGGGTCGAAACTTAGTCTCCCCATTTATACCCTGGTCCTCCCCCGTCTCTGATGTAAACCACGGTTTACCAGTATGTGGCGTCACCCCACCTATGGACCGTAGGTGGGGGTTTCGTGGATCACACCTGTAAAGGCTGCCTTAATTAGGCCAAGGGTCAAACATTCTAATTAATTCCTCATTAATAAAGTTATGGTGGGAATGGTTATTAGTAGTTTATTAAGACCTATATAAATACTTCTAAGTCATTAAACCCCACTTAACACTTCATAACTCACAAGACTCAAAATAGAAACCAACTTCCCTCTCCCAAAAATTCTCTCTCTAGGACTCCATTGAAGAGCAAGATCAAGGTCAATCTAGGGGTTCAAGAACCAGACTTTCTCCTCCAATTTCTTATGGAAATCAAGCCAAGGTATGGATGCTTTTCATTCTTGGGTAGCTATCCCCCAAGAAGCCCATTGAAACTATGTTTTAAGACTTCCAAAAACCTAAGGTTTCATTCTAGTCATAGGTCTTCTTCCAAAACGATTTCTATTGTTTAATTATGCTTTATTATGATTAATTATGATGATTATTGGTTAGATTAATGGAGTATTGTTGGATTTTGATGAAAATCTCCCTTGGACCCATGATTTCCCCTTCTTCCTAAATTGTGAACTATGTATGGCTTGATTGATGATGAGAGCTTGACAATTGATTATGTATATGTTTATTTAGTTGTTGAATCATGAAATTCCCCTATCTAGTGTTGTAATTCTATAGGTTAAGGTTGGTCTTGATTCCTAGCCTTGAAGGGTAATAACTAGGGTTTGTATATGTTGATGAAGATTGTCTATGAACTCATGATTCACTTAGGTAGTGATGATCCTATGACTATTGTGTAAATGTAGTATTGATGCAAGATCCTTCTTACCTATACCCTTTACACTTGTTATGCTTAAGTATGTATGTATGTTAGGATAAGCTTGTTGTGTTGATTGATAGACTATTCTCATGAAACACTATGAATATTATGTGAAAGGTTTACTCACATGTTGATGATTCTAAGGTTGAAAGGACATTCTCACCTAATGAATCTATGAGCTATTATGATGTATGTTGGTTTGAGTGCCTAGGGCATCTTTCATGAATATGAACTTAAGTAAAAACTTAATATGACCGTTAAAGGGAATTATGCTTAGCACCGAGTGGATATGAAAATGAGATGGAGCCTTTTACGTTTGGCAAGTCCAGCTCCCCAATGTATGTTGTCTCATAGGATGGAAACCCTTTACGCTAGTAGTCCAGGTTTCTAGTAGCAATCCCCATATCCCATAACTATGTGCCCACATAGGTCTTTAGCTAGTGGATCCACCTAAAAGCTATTATGAAAGTTCTACCATAGGCAAGTAGGACACCTCTTTTCGGTGTGGGGGTAGAATATCAGATTCCATGTAGCTCACATAGTTTATGTCGTTTAAGGCTAAACTTCCCTATATGATATGAATATGACTATGATAAGAACATGGACTTTAATTATGACTTCTTAAGAGGCACTACTTGGTAGGAGTGGGGGTATGGGACTTCACTCATACATTGCACAAGTAGGCTTTAGAAAGGGGTTGTGGTGGGGTTCTCTTATGCTATGATGACTTATGGATATATATGAAAGATATGTATGAATGTGAAGGTTAACTTTACTTGTTACAAGTTATGAATATGAATAACTCCTTACGTATGCATGTTGGTTATGGATGAGGAAAAAGTAAGTTATGTATGTTATTGGTTGCCTAAATGTGATACTTCACATTTGGTAGGGTTGTGGGATCTTACCTTTGCATTGCACTAGTATGGTTTTGGGTTGCTTATATGTTGGTTTGACTTATGTTTCTTCATAAATGTGTATTATGGTTTTTAAACTTGATAAAGGCACGATTTCAACTAAATGTTCCTTTTATGCATGTTTTAAGGATTTTTGTGCATGGCTTCCATACTTGGTACATTATTTGTGCTAACCTATATTTTCTTCATTCTATGAGTGTAGGTTTCGGCCATTGAGACATACTACTTCTTTCAAGTGAAGCTTGAGTTGACTATTACTTAGGCTTGGTGAGTCCTCAAATTCGAGGACAAGATGTTATCATTTTCTAGCTTTTATTGTACTCTTTACTTTTGAGATTTTATTAATGTAAAGGGATTTTGACCCAATTTGTATTCTCTATTGTACTAGATGGTGATTGAGACAAGTCTAGATTCTTATTTTCGTTTATGAAAAAGAAGTTGACTTCGATTGTAAAAGTTTTAAATTTTCAACATCATTCTTATGACTTTATATGTATGATTATGCCAAGGGCTTGTATGCGACCCCTTCGGGGTCAAGTACGTCGTGTTACATCTAGGGGTACCCTTGGGTCGTGACAAACTTGGTATCACAACATAAGGTTTTGGGATTGTTTTTAGGATTGATGTCTCGTGAACCACGTCTAGTAGAGTCTTGTTCATGAGTGTGAAGCGTGCCACACTTATGAATGAGAGGCTATAAGATGTTTAGGAACCTTTACTTCTTTCATTACTCTTTAGTCGTGCTTGGAGTCCTAACTCTATGAAGTCCTTTTTCCTAACCCTTCTCTTATGATTATAAGTAATGAATACAAGAAGGGAGAATGCAAGGAGTGTGGAGGAGGAGAATGTGAATGAGGGAGTTCCTCCCCAAGCTCCTCAAGCTCCTTATGATGAAGGGGTTATGACTAATGTAGAGATAAGGACGGCTCTCCAAACATTGACTCAACTCATGAAGACTCAAACTCAAGCCGTGACCATTCAAACCCAAACTATAACGGCCCAAGCCAACCGAGATGTTGGGCCTCGGGTAAACCCTAATGTGAGCACCATGGCCTCAAAGTTGAGAGACTTTACTAGAATGAACCCTCCTATGTTCTTTGGTTCTAAAGTGAATGAAGACCCACTAGAGTTTGTGGAAGAGGTTTACAAGATAGTGGATGCTATGGGCATAAATTCTATTGAGAAAGCCTAACTAGCTGGGTATCAATTGAAGGATGTGGCCTAAGTATGGTATACTCAACGGAAAGATAATAGGGCTATAAGAGCGTGTCCCATTGGTTGGGAAGTGTTCAAGAATGCATTCCTTGGTAGGTTCTTTCCACGGGAAAAGAGGGAAGCAAAGGTGGAGGAATATATCAACCTTCGTCAAGGAGGTATGAGTAACCAAGAATATTCTTTGAAATTCACTAAGTTGTCCAAATATGCCCCAACTTTGGTGTCTAATCCTAGAGATAAGATGAGCCAATTTGTGACGGGTGTGTCCGACTCGATTGAGGAAGAATGTCATGCGGCAATGCTTTATGACAATATGGACATTTCACGTCTAATGGTGTATGGTCAACAAGTTGAGGAGACAAGGCTTAGGAATAGAAATAGAGAGGTAAAGAGGGCAAGGATCGATGATGGAAATTCTTCTAAGGGTAAGCTCGAGGGTCAAGGTGGGCCAAGATTCAAGAAGGGATTTTCCAACCAAGGCTCCTCTAGTGGTCCAAGGGTCAACAAAGATAGGGTGTCTAACCCTAAGCCATAATGAGGTAATAGTGGTAGCTCTTATGTTAAGAGGCCTAATTGTGCAAAGTGTGGTAAGAAGCATGAAGGCAAGTGCCTAGTTGGCACGGATGGTTGCTTTAGTTATGGGATGAGCGGTTATATGAAGAGAGATTGTCCCATGCTAAAGGTTCAAGGGAGATAGGGCAAGCAAGTCCCTCCAAGTGGCTCAAATTCTAATGCTCCTAAGAAGAATCACTTCTATACTCTTCAATCCCGAGGTGACCAAGAGAGTTCGCCAGATGTTGTAATGAGTATATTGCAAGTCTTTTCTATTGTTGTTTATGCATTGTTAGACCCCGATGCCACTTTATCATTTGTTACACCCTTTGTGGCTATGAAATTTGATGTACTCCTCGAAACCCTAATAGAGCCGTTTTCGGTTTCTACCTCGGTTGGTAACTCGGTTATAGCTAAAAGAATATATAGGAATTGTCCTATTTCTTTGTCTCATAAAGTCACGTTGGTTGATTTGGTAGAATTAGACATGCTTGATTTTGATGTAATCTTGGGAATGGATTGTTTACATGTATGTTATGCTTTAATAGATTGTAGGACCCGGGTGGTCAAATTTCAACTTCTAAAAGAGCCAATTGTAGAGTTGAAAGGGGGGATTCTATTCCTAGAGGTCAATTTGTTTCATATCTAAAAGTTAGGAAAATGATTAAGGGGTGCGTGTATCATATTGTTAGGGTTGTGGATGTTTAGTCCAAGGTCCCTTCTTTAGAGTCGGTCCCCGTGGTCAGTGAGTTTTCGAAAGTCTTTCCCGATGACTTTCCCGATATTCCTCCCGAATGGGAAATAGTCTTGTAATGACCCTCTTGGTCATTTGTGTGTCTTGCCTTCTGTGTGTCGTTTAGAGCGTTCCTGTAGCGACCCCAAGTCATTTATGACTTGCTGGGACTGACAGTTCGGTCACCTGGTCGTTCGTTTGGTCTT